>JAUZST010004518.1:0-16263 GCA_034779995.1 Parotocinclus haroldoi | reverse complement strand
GGAGAGAGAGATATGATTCGTCAAAAGATAACATTCTGTGTCACATGGTCACTGGTAGCAACAATAAATAAAGCAAATAAACACAAAAAAACTTGTATTTAATAAAACAATTTCTTTTCCATCAAACAATGTGACATCCTTTCATTCCTAACACATTATCCAATCCATACCAGGAAATATATTCTGCATGATCTTTTCTTTATTGAGATGTGTTTTCAAAGTGTTCCTCTATTTTTCTTCATACATGTATATATAAATGATTTATACTAATTAGTAAAAGGCAAGGTCTTAGTTAGTAGTTTAGTCTGTCTGATTAGTTTTGTCGTGTGTAAAGTAAGGCTGTGACCATGAAGAGGTTAACCTAAGACGGCTTTTGACTTTTTTGTATCAACACCTCTGGGCCCATTCTAACAAATAAGCGTCCTCTCCTTAAATGCCTGGAGCATTCTGGATATAAAACACTCAAAAAGAGAAAACAACTAGCCCACTTTATGTGGATATAGGGTCATTTTAGAACTGTGACAAATGTGTCCTGCTACTCCCATAAACAGAGAGTACAATGCCAATAAACATCAAGAGAGCCCTGTGAATCAATCTGTTAATTTATTTCACATAGAGGAATATACCACAAGTTTCTTTTATGTCTATATGGTTGTCTGGAACTTTTTTTGTTGTTTGTTTGTTTAAACAAGGTAAAAATGCTGAATGGAGAAATAGAACTGTGCTGAATGCTAATGGATGAATAGGTGTTTCGTGTCTCACCAAGCTGACAAAACACAATAATTTCTCTATAACATGCAGATATTTTATTGTTTGTGGTCAGTGCTGAATGTAAACAACCCCACTTGTTGGTGTGATTTACATAGGCCTGGATTTGGATGAGAATTAAATGAAACATAACAAGGCAGTCCTAAACCACTGATGAGGTCATGGCTCTGGCAACTCAACAAATCTTATTAAGAACGCAATTGACTGTAACTTTGAGCCATATACAATAACACACTTATGCGTGTATCAAACTTGAATGTCTGTCATAACAGTTGCATTTAAGATGCATCAAGTCTACCTAAAAAGCTGCACTGTAGTTTCAATGCAGTAAATTTGCATTACTGGATACTTTTGCAGTTTGCTTTGGCAGACATGACAGCCAAACTGCATTTTAAATATAATAATAATAAGAATGTTGCAGGTATCACACCCTTAATCACAATTGATTCTGAGATGCAGCTGTGGTTACTGTATCATTAGAGCACTTTGTGTGTGTGTGTGTGTGTGTGTGTGTGTGTGTGTGTGTGTGTGTGTGTGTGTGTGTGTGTGTGTGTGTGTGTGTGACATTAGCTTTTCAATTTCACAGAAATCTTTCACATTTCATAATTTGAATTTTTTTATTAATTGTTTTCAATAAAGGGACAAAATCGGTGTGTGAACAGGATAATGCAGACAACTGCCAGAAAACACAGACAGTGGTTTCTCCAATAAAACTCAACATAGACCAAAAACAAATTCAACAAAAAAGCAAAAGTTGAAATGACCTTTGGTCATTTTCAAGGAAAAACAAAATAATAACAAAACATTTAAAAAAGAAAACAAAAAGATCCATTCCATGTCTCTGTTTTGAACAGAGCATTTAAGTAATAATAAATAGTGACTCCCATTGTAAAAGATAAAGTTCAAGTTCAAGTTACAACAACAGCTTTCAGAACAGGAATAGAAAAGGCTGATAATAAAATATTTCGCATTGCCATATACAAAAAAAGTATGAACTCAAGCGGGATTTTTCATTAGTTCTAGTTCATTTTTAAATATGCTTTGCATACGAAAGTCACCCCAATCTAAATATAAAGCACCATAGTATTTGGCAATGAAACAAAACCTGCAAAACATTGATCATTTTAATTAATTTATTTGAAGAATGTTCATTTCTGTACTGATATTTACTGCATATGACATTTGTTCTCTTTAAGATACTGGAATGTAGACAGGTGAGATAGGGTGAGAGATGACTGAAGCACACTACAAAAGAACCCAACATCAGCTTGCATTACTGCATACAAGAATGGCAGCAGAAGAGGAGAGTCTAAAAAAGAATGAAAAAAAGATATGTACAACCACCTGTTTTAGCTAGTATGGACATTCTCAAAAGACTCCTTAGGGAAACCATTAGATGGCCTCCTTTATACAATGCCACATACTTTAGGTTTTTTTTATTGTTTTTTTTTAATTATTTAAGTTTTTAAACATACAAATAATTCGTACTATATTATCCTGCCAAATTAAAAAAATATACCGTGGCAGCTTGTTGTTTTTTCCACTACCAAAAAAGGTACAATAATACCTTTCGAGAGAACAAGCAACAGTTAAAAATACAAGCCTCAATATAAATACTATAGTGCCTACACTAGGTGAACATTTAATTCAAATACCATTCTAGAAATACAAAAAGAAATTAGGTCATAAATGTGTTTTAGCATAGGAATTGACCATGAGTGTGCATTTTCCTATATTTAAGTTCTCTATTATATATTTATATATCATCTTAAACCTTTCCCAAATGCAAATTATGTTTTGACCTGAAGAGCTGTGAAGAGCCACTGTGGAGAGAAAAGGAAAAGAAAATCAAAAGAAAATCACATATTTTTTCCCATTCTATATATATTCTGATCAATTCTTGAACACCACCAGGACAAAGAGGAAAGAGAAACGTCAAACTTAAATACAGTTCCCCTTAAAAAATGTTTTAAATGATTTATATTCATATTTCAAAAATGTCTTTTGTACAAAAATGTTCTTGCAGTGAAAGCAGCAAGTTTCCATCGTCCATTGTTTGACAGGAGGACTATTCCCCAATGTTTGAATATTATATTGGAGCTTTCAATGAGAGGAAGCAGGACAGGGAAAGGAGTTGGCTTGTTCAACAATGAATTTTTTAATTATACATGTATTTTGAATTATAGGAAGTTTTCCCTCATGTGAACACCTGTAAACCGGGAAACTTTAACAGTGCATTTTTCTGTATAAGCAAGCAGTCCTACTATAGAGTCAACCGCTGTACCACCAATTAGAGTGTCAGACACAAAGTACAGGAGAAGAGTGTCAACAGCTTAACACTGACAACATGGATGTCAAAGATGGGTGGATGTTTAACTAACCACAGGTGAAAAAAACAGTCTCCCTAAACATATTACACACAAAAGTCACCAGTCCTGATCATACCCTTTGAATATGAGTTTGACTTTAATTTAGGGAACATGAACTCCAAATAAGTACTCCAGTTATTACTAGATAAATTAGCTTGAGCAAGTCGTTGGCATGCTTATAGGCAAGTCGTAGTTAACCACCACTGAAAATGTTGACATGTAGTATTCAAAAGTACTTTTCAAAAACTCTACATGACTATCTTATAGGCTGCAAAATGTATCTAAGCAGAGGATGTGCATACAATCCGATGCACACTATGCTACTGAGAACAGAGCTTTCACAGACCACAGGGGAGCTTATGGCTCTGGATTAAAAACCTGTACCACTGAGGACAGTACCATTAACTGGAGAGTAAACATGGCAGAATCCCACACAATACTGGATGTACCGTGGACAAAAACAAATACTATAATATAAGGGTGCATGTGTCAAATAGGTAGCTCATGATGATTAACTACAAATTAGCTTTTAGCTTTTTGATTATCATCATTTCTTTGCCGACAGTGTCAACATCAGGTATTTGATGCAAGAACCTCAAATGAAATAAATCCATTTTCAGTATCTGGATGAGATTATATACTGAGAGCAGATAAAAAGGTTAACCAATGCAGTTTCAATATCCAAGGCACTCTTTCATTTTTGTTTGTTTTACCAAATGATAGTACAAATTTAAATCTTGACCACTTCTTGTTTTTTTTTTATAGAAATTCAAAGGCTGTCAAAAATTTATATTCCGTAATAGGGGCCAATTATTTTTTTAACCCTATGTGGACAGCAAATCTTTTTAAAAGATTAATTTAAGTGCGATTCCCAGCTCCTCCAAAGAGGGTTTAAGTAATAGACAGTTGTCCTCCATGTTACAACTTAAAACTGTACATGATATGTTTTACAGAATGTATGCAGCATGGTTGCTTTTTTTCTCTTCTCATTTTTTGAATAAAAAACAGAACAAGAAAACAGCAACACATTTACTCAACAACTAACCACCCAGGGGCAATTCTTTTTAAAATAGCCAAAACATATCATGCATGCTGTCTAATTATCAAAAAACTGAAAAGAAGCAAAAAAATACACATGTAAATTATTGCACAAGAGAAAGGCTCGAAGTTTGCGTCAATGCAATTGTATTGCCCCGATACAGAACATGCATTCAACGGTAAATGAAGAAGGGTGTGCTGTAGGCGCCAAGCAAGTTGTCTTAGCCTCCACTGGACTAGCCAAACAGGGAAAATCTACAAAGATTGGACTTGAGGAGGTTTGCTGCAAGTGTGCCTCCGCTTTTCATCACTACTCAGTTTTAATTTCATTGTTCAAGGCGCGATCACTGTGCCATTTTTTCATGTGTTTCTCCAGGGTGCTGTACACACTGAAAGGCATTTGACAGATTTCACATTTGTAAACGTCCTTTCCCACCTGGCCATGTGTTTTCATGTGTCGTGTTAGCTTGCTGCTTTGGGCACAGGCATAGTTGCAAAGTTCACACTTGTAAGGCCGCTCGCCCGTGTGACTGCGCCGATGCACTGTCAAGTTGCTGCAGTTTTTAAACACTTTGCCACAAAATTCACAAGTATCACTGCGCCTGCCATCTTTTGAGCTAGGCCGGCCAGGACCGAGGTGCGGCGTGCTTCCCCCGCTGCCTGTCCCACTGCGGCCAGAGATGCCACCATCCAGTTCCCCTGGCGGTGTAGAGAAACGCAGGCTGCCATTCTCTGAGGAGTGCTCTGAAGATGAGGCGAAAGGCGATTGTCTGGAGTCCCCAAAATTCAGAAAGGGGTCCTTGAGCTGTCGGGAGGCAGCATAGCCAGCAAGCCACTGGGAATAAACATTGTCAGTGTTGGGGATGGTTGGTGTGGGGAGGTCAAAGTCCTTCTCCAGCTTGATGCGTTTGGAAAGGGGGCTGAGGGAGCTAGGGCTGCCCAAGAGTAGCTTCTTGGATAGACCCACAGAGGCTGACTCACTGGGAGAAGAGCCCCGACCATTGACAGCCGAGCCCTCTTGCACACGGTCCGATTCCAGCGCTGAGTCGTCATCACACATGTCTCTGTGTGCGTTGCTGTCAGAGTTCAGCACTCCTCGCTTGTGTTGGTGAAATGCCTCACTGTAGTGCTGCATGCTAGCTGCTAGACCCATGCCCTGCATTACCTCAGGAAGAGACCGCGGGATGCCATCCTCAGCCACACCTACCCGCCCACCATTGTTCTCATGGTGTCGCGCAGCCTCCAAATTCAAGCCAAAATGGAAATTGTTACGACCCCGTTCTCGCTCCAATTCCTCTTCTTCCTCTCCTTCCTCCTCCTCCTCTTCTTCCTCTTCTTCCTCCTCCTCTTCCTCCTCCTCTTCTTCCTCTTCCTCTCCATTCTCTGGAATCATGCGATCATTCTCACTTTTAAACTTAGCAACCACCGATTTGAGTGCATTACTGGCACTACCCACCAGATCGCTAGTCCCTGGCTCAGGGGAACTTGCTGTGGAGAGGCCATCATCAGACTTGACTGTCGTGGGCGAAGATTTGTGCATGTGAGTCTTCATATGGCGTTTTAGTTTGCTGGCCTGGGTGCAGGCATGGTCACAGAGGTGGCACTTGTAAGGTTTCTCTCCCGTGTGACTACGCCGATGCACAATCAAATTACTCTGGAACTTGAAAGTCTTTCCACAGAACTCGCAAGCCTTTGTCTTCATAGGTGTGTTTGGCTGCTGTGGCAGTGGAGTTGGCGTCGACTGGGAGCCAGAGGGGGACTGCATGGAAGGAAGGGGAGGAGTGGGCAGAAAGGGTGGCTTGCCTCCTGACTGGAATGGTTGCAGAAGCCTTTGCATGGGGCTGGGCCGATTAGGTGAAAGGGGAGGTGTCGACCCTGAGGTGTTGCCAGCCAGCTCCCTGAGCCTGCGAGAAAAGTCCATAGCTGGGGGGTCTAGGGGCATGGGGTTGAGGCGCAGCACCCTGTCAAAGGCACTCGAGTGGTGGGTGGCAAGGGCCAACTCCTCCGGACTCAGGTGCTCCATGCGATGTGGATCCAGATGATGGCGGGGTGGTGGGCTAAAGAGCGGAGGGGTTGGGGGGAAACGCCCCTCCCGGAGAGGAGGTCCATCGCGCCCAGAATTGGGTATCCGGAGCAAGTTGAAGGGACTGCCCTCAGGCAGGTGAATGCCATGTAAGGGTGGTTGGGAGGCATGGTCAACACCCATCCCAGATGGGGCACCCACTCGAGGTGTCAGGGGACTCCCACGCTCACTCTCCAGGTAAATGCGGAAGCCATGTGTGTTCTGGGCATGCTGAAGCAGGAACCAGGCACTGTTGAATGGCTGCTTGCAGGTTGTGCAGGTGTAGCTGCTGGGCTCATCTTTACCTGTAAGAAACAACAGAAAAATGTCAGTTAGTTTGAATATAAGAAATATATCCAGTACAATAACCCAATGTGAACAATGAAGAAAACATGAAAATGAAAAGACCTGAAAGCAAAATGTATGCAGGCTGCTAAAATAATTAGACAATCATAGGTTTAAAAAGTGCAGAGAATGTTCATAAATGTTGTAGCTGTGTATACTCCCTCTGCTTAAAACATCATCCCACCAGCCTTTTCTAAGAAGACAGAGGCCATGCCAATTTGAACTTAATCATTCATGAGCTCTTCCTTTCTACAGTCTAGGCTTCAGGACCAGCCCAGCCCCAGGCTAAGGTCCACACCCAAGCCGAGCCGCCTGCAGAAAGTCCCCCCACAGCAGTGGCTCCACCACCTAAAGTTTCCCGTAGCAGTAAACGTGACTCTTATTAAAAACATGCTCCCAAACAGCACCACAGGCCAAGGTCCCATGGAATCTAGTTCTTTAGAAGGCCCAAATACAAAGTGCAGCTGAAGGCTCTTCCATAAGAGTTAGTGTGGTCTTAAAACACAGTGGGGAATCCAAGCCTGCCTACGCCTGCTCAGGCTGACACTTTGCACAGACATTTCTACTCACAGTGCTGCTCAGCACCCGAGCTGCAAAAGCAAACAATACCACCTTCTCAGCTTAGTTCAGTCTTTCATTCATGTACAGAAATAGGCAGGCATGAGGCACAAACACAATACGAAAACATTACAGTAGTGTAGGGAACAGCATGTTAACGGCTTTGACACATCTCACTACTGTCCATGAACCAAAACTGAACCAGCTCTCTTTTAGTATTCGGGACTAGAAATAAGTACTTTTAAATTCCTTTTGCACTGCATTTGGCATATATTTACAATCTAGCATGTCTGACCTAAACTATATCTAGCATTTATGGGGGCTCCTGAAAACAGAGTTTGTTTATTTAATGTTACATCAGCATCAATACCTATTCATGATGGGAGCCTGGTTAAAACAGGCTCAAAGTTAGTCAAACACATTCACACTAGGGCAAATTTAGCTTGACAAATTAACCTGACACTTGTCTTTATAATGTGGAAGGAAACTGCAGTGCCTGGGGAAAATGCATACTCCCAGTGAGAACATACACAAGTAGAGTCTGAGTCCAAAGGGATCTCTGGAGCTGTATGGCAAACACACTAACCGCTTGTGCCACCATGTTGCCCAGTTCTCATGATAGAGTAAGCCAAGCATTCGTTAACATTACAAGATGTTGTGTGGAATATTGTTAAATCATGCTGAGTTAACATGGACCACCAGATTTAGCACAAACGAGTGGAGCCCATGCCAGTTCAAGTGCTGCTACCATTACAACAAAAGAAGAGGAATATATTAAAAACTGATACTTTGTTACTACCTTTTTGCAATGGCTCAGCATAAGAATTAAAATAAAACATTGTATTATGTTCAAGAAAATTATGTGAAACAAAACATTTACACTAGTGGATCAACTATACAGCGAACAGTATGTTCATCACATAGATGCATGGACACTTAAAAGGTAAGAGTAAAAGAAAAGAAAAAACATTTTTTTTCATACACACAACTTCACAAATTATTTATACTAAATAATTCTGAAATATTTTAGGTTATGTCAAACAAACATTATTTAGAGCAGGAAAACAGGCATTATTTTACATTGCTCATTAAGGGCTAAATAGGGGCTATTTTATTGTGAGCAATATAGTCACTGTGCATGCATAAATATAAGACAACACATTTTAGAGTTTATGCAATTTCTCAAATAGCAGAGAACTGGATATTTATCAGTGTAATGAGGGGCAGTGTAATTCAGGAGTGCTAAAAACAGCACCTCATCTTCCTCATTCACATCTATCCATCGTTCTCCCGATGCAGGGTCATTTAGTCAGGGGAACAAACTCTATCCACATAACGGGAAAACATATTACCAGCAACAAAGAGGGATAAATGGACATGGGAGATAGACTGAATTCTCCTCCTAAGCCAGAGGTCTTTAAACTGCTATCATACGCTGTCCATCCCATGAGAGAGAATGAGAGAGTGCGGTCCAAAGCACAGAAGATGTAGGGAAAGAGAGGTGCGAGATGGAGCCGAACAGGCAGCGTGCCCTCTTTCATCTTATCCTTTGTTTTCCTCAGAGGGGGTTTCTCTGAAGTCTTCAATAGCTAGCAAAGCATGTAACAAGGCAAGTTTGCACTGTGGAAGGGAGGCAGGCCGGAGCCACCGAGGGCTTGTGGGATAATCCTGTTAATGCACACAAATGAGGGCAGTTCTGGAAGGCTCACCGCAGTGGCACATAGCCTCCTCCAGACACTCCCACACCCTTTTGTGCTGTCATCGTTTTGTCTGCATGTAGGCCTCTTTTTCTCAGTGAAGTAACACGCATACTTGTAGCAGAGTCCAGGCAAAAGCAAGCAGGCAGTGCTTTTGGACCAGACAGAATTCAGACGATCTGTTATTAATTTTAGAGTACTAAAGTAGTACTGGCATGAGACTTAAAGTTCACTGTTCCATTCCATTGAGAACCCATTGTTAAACGATGATGGTCAACTAATGCATTATTATATTATAATTGTTATCAAAATATTTTAAACAGAATTTGAGTGAAATACAAACATAGTAAGAAATGTTCATTTCTTCTTGTTCATGCAAAATTGTATTTTTTGAAAATTAGTATTTATTTATTAGTTATTGAGTTTTTAATTGTTAGTGCCCTACAGTTACAAAAACATATTTATTGTACATGTATATAAATAACTCAAGCAGAATTGCAAAAATCGAATAAAGTCAAATTTACACCAGTTATAAAGTGATGAAGAACTAACGTGGATGTACTTAGAAACTGGTACATCCATTTGATCCTAAAGGTCTTGTGTATTAGTGCCACATGCTTGTTTCATTGTGGGCAACACGGTGACTTGGTGGGTTTCTTGGCCTCACAAAAAGAAGGTCCTGGGTTCAATCCTAGGGTGGAGCGGCCTGAGTGCTGTGTCTGTGTGGGTTTACTCCAGGTACTCAGGATTACCCGCACACTCCCCCACAGTCCAAAGACATGCATGTTAGGTTAAATGATTATTATGATTATGATTATTAATTATGAAAAATTTGCATTGAATTGAGTTTGTATGTGTTCATGACAGAACTTTGTGCATAGATGCAGCCTTGTTTTATATCACTAAAATGGCCACTGATGCTGAGAGCGACGTAAATAAATCAAATAAAACAAACAAACATTCTAATAACTGCACACATCACTAAGTCACCCGGAGTGACATTACCGCAGCCAGCCACAAACACACACAAACTCCAGAAAAAAATATCATATGACATGTCAAAGGAACACATCCCAATCAGCTTTTGTTGGCACACTAGTAGTCATCAGGCGCTAGTATAATGCATAATTCAAACATCAAACATCTCCATGAGGCATATGTTTACCATTATACACCATGGCCCCTTGCTAAAGCTGTGGAAATTGCTCTGTATTATAAGTGTGTGCAGCAGGTATGTATGGAGAGCGGGGTCCAGACGTCTGAGGGCACTTCTAATTTCCATTTTTCTTAAAGTACACCTCAAACTGTCACTTTACCTAAAACCCATAGAGCCTTTACAGGGGCAAAAGGGGTAAAATCACAAGATGCTCATTGGAATGTTGTTATTGGGATAGCATGTAACATCAGATTTTGTTGTCCATGCCATACCAAATATTTATAAATAAGATTTAACTTTTCACCCACTAGTGGTCTCATATATTTGTGCTTAACTGTGGGTTTCAGGAATGGCCGAATTTAACTTCAGATCTTTTGCATTCATGTACATGTTTGCATGCACTTATGAGGAAGCAGTTAAAGGGTTTCTGATTAAAATAATTTTTTGGTATTGACCATTTAATTTAGCCTTGCATGTGTGAGATATTCTAAACCAGGGTGAATATTCCAAGCATAAACTCTGTACAATCGATCATGGTTCAAAAACAGCAGTTTTGGCTCCAGATGGCTTTACACTGAAGCAACATAACAAAATTAAAAAAACATTAATGAGCATGAATCCTCAGGGAAACTAATGGAGACACAAGCTTGATGGACCCTGTGAATATTTAGAGAGAACGACGGTGTTAAACCAGGGGGGTATGGGGGGGAATTGCCAGTGCTATTCCATAGTTCTGCCACCCACGACTGCCTCCTGACAATCGAACTAAAGACCAACAGCTGAAAATGGCGAGGCAAATCAAGACAGCGTACGACTGTATATCAAGGGGCTTGATGTGAAGACTAGTTACGCACTGTAAATTATGGATCATTACAATCTGCAGAAATTATAGTTAATTGCTGCCACCTGCAAAGGTTTAACCTACTATACATTTTTCTATTATCATGCAAAGAGGATTTTACACAATTGTCCACTGCTGAATTTATGAAGGCTGTTTCCAGCTAGAAGAAGTTGAAGGACAATCTGTCTTTATTTACTTCTTAATTGCTTATATAGTCAGCACTATTGGTTATTAATGCGCACGCTGCTCTAAAATAAGAATAGCAATCACTCTATTATGTATTTCTTGTGAGACTGGAATTAGTGGCTCACGTATTTGAGTTGTGGGTTGTGTGCGTGTGTGCGCACGCATGCATGCGTAACGCAGCTGCAAAAGGTATGGAAGCTGCACCTTCTCTGGCCATGGGCTTAGATGCAGGATGCTTTACTGCAGCGCCATGCCTAACAAGGGCTTGCTTCATTTGATTATACATGGCAAGAATATGTAATCATCTTTTCACATGACATTTTGAGTATCCAACTAGACAAATAATTGCGTTCATAATTGATAGCTTTGTGCAGGCACTGCCGACTGGCACAGTTCTTACTGTCACCAGCACAAGGCATGCTGAGACTCTGCCTGGCATACTCACATCCAGCTTCTGTTCAGCTAACAAAACTGGCATGCACTGTCCTAATGACAGGAGTCATCTCGCCAGCATTGGACAGGTACTCCACAAATGATGTTCAATTGGGTGCTGGCGGTTTACAGTCAGGAATTAAGAGCAACTAATTAAGTGAGCCTCGTTCTCATTTTGGTCTAATTTTAATTTCTCAAGAGAGCAGAAAAAATATTTAGTTTGTCATTTCCTGTCTTCTAAAAGGCAGGATTTGAGAGTTATGCATTAAGCAAAAACAGAGGAGGGACTGATGGCTTCCCAGCTGCTTAATATGCATGACTGGAAGGGGTGAGAAAAAGAAAGAAAGTGAGAGCGAAAAAGACAGCAAGACAGATGGAGAATAAAAAAGAGAGAGAGAGGGAGAGAGCGAGTGAGAGAGAGATAGACAGATCTTCTCTTCTGTGCTATTTTAGTCTTGTACTGGCTGCTGGCTCCAGGAGTTTGTTCGGCGTAATGATAATCTGTGGCTTGACACTTTTAAGCATTTATGGGAAGTCGCAGTGCGGGCTTGCTCTAATTTGCAGATTCCTCAGTTAATTAAAAAGCCCTCCAATTTGCAGCAAATGCAGGTCAGCGTGGACAGGCTGGGAGTCTGAGGCAGCTGGTGACACACTCTGGACCGGGATACAGACGCTGGCAGACACACAGCCACTCACACACATACATGCGAGCCCACATCGCCTGCTGCCAGGTTTAACACAGGGAAATGTTACAGCACATGGCAAAACCACATCCTCTAAGGACCTGCTAATCCATCTACATCTCTCTCTCTCTCACACACACACACACACACACACACACATTTAACGACATTTAGGTATAGGGACATTATAATGTTCTTGACAAAATGGGGGGCAGTGTTTCAGTGCACTGATGGTTTGGCAGAAACTAACTGACTAGTGCCCATGGTGAAACAAGAGACTTGCAGGAAGGAAATATGCTGTGAGGCTCCCTACCTTCCTCAGCACCCCTACTCCCCTTCTCGCTCTCCATTTAAAAGATTTACAGTACAAAAATAAAACAGTTGTGCCAAACTGAGACGAAATGTGCAACATCTCATCTGGGGCATATATCCTTTTCATGGTGGTTACCTCTGCTGGAGGGTAAATGCTGCCTCAAGACACATCGTCAACATTTAATTCTCATTTCATAAAAGCACACAGACAGCACAATCACACACAAACGCTTAATGTTGAGAATCATGCTGGTTATGTAACAGCATTTGGCAAATGAATATGATTTAGCGTTGTTATTAAAAGGCAGTTTTATGCCCACAGTGTGTGCGCAGAAAGGTATTGTGTGCAGATTAATATTTCCAGGAGTGTGACCAACACTGTGTATATTTGGAGGCCTGTCATCACTTGGCCTCACTAAAAAAGCATGGTGTATTGCTGCTGGATCAATGGAAGTGGCAGACGAAGATGGATGCTAGATTATAACAGCTTGGGCAGCCCTATATCCATGACATGGAGATTCACCTATTGTTCATCTGCCTCCCATCTCACACACCAGCCCCCTCTGTGCCCCTACACACACACACACACACACGCACACACACACACACACACACACACGCACAAACACAGACACACACAGACACACAGACACACAGACAAAGACACACACACACACAAAGACACACACACACAGACAAAGACACACACACAGACAAAGACACACACACAGACAAAGACAGACACACACACGCACAGACAAAGAGACACACACACAGACACACACAGACACAGAGAGACACAGAGAGACAGGCACACACACAGACACGGAGACACACACACAGACAAGGAGACACACACACAAAGAGACACAGACACACAGACAGACACACACAGGGACTTTATGAAAATATAACTCTGCACCATAAAGTCATTAGATATTTCTGACATGATTAACTTGTGCACTCATATATTACTATATTAATATATAGAGTATAGTTCTAAATAAATTGAATATACAAGACAAGTCAAAAGTCACAGGGCAGGCAGTGTGTGTGTGTGTGTGTGTGTGTGTGTGTGTGTGTGTGTGTGTGTGTGTGTGTCTCTCTCTTTTGTGTGGTTCTGGAGGTGGTGCTGGTTGTTGAGGTTCTGTTGTTATTTCTGGTGCCGGAAACATCAGACGATGTGCCTTCTGCTTCATCTCCTCATCCTAAAACACACACACACAACACTACTGTCATATAACATAACAATATAGCTATAGTGTGTGTGTGTGTGTGTGTGTGTGTGTGTGTGTGTGTGTGTGTGTGTGTGTGTGTGATCTTTACATTAAGCCAGGGATGCTGCAGAGCTTCTGTAATAGTGAGTCGTTTCTTCGGATCGACAACCAGCAGTTTCCGTACCAGATCTCTAGCTGTAACACAGCATCAGAATTAAACGAGGCGTCACATGACCGTTAACGAGGACGGAAACCGCGAGGTGGGGTAAATTAAGAATTAAGAATGAATGAATGCTCGAGCTATCCTGTGTGTGTGTGTGTGTTACTATAGTATTTTGAGAAGAGCCATACCTTGTGCGGAGATGGGCTCCCACTGAGATCGGATAAAGCAGTATTGACCACTGATAATCTGATCTCTAACCGACAAAGAGCTCGATTCAGTGTTGAACGGAGGGTAACCGCCCAAACTGAGAGAGAAAGAGAGAACCATCAGACCGAGGACGACATTTAACTCAGAACTAAACCTGCGCGTCGTCGTCATCATCACTACTGAGTCACACGGAAATACCAGAACCAGAACTGTTCATCAAGAGCTTCATTCCAATCAAAGGCCGAGATCATTAGAAGCACCAACGCTGGACCCCGGAGCAGTAGAAATATGCTCTGATGGATTAGCATCGCCACGTAGAGCCTAACTGGGAAATCCCGGCTCGTGGAAGCTGGGTAATTCTTATATAGTGCCAAATATAAAGGGTGGTGGAGGAGAACCAATGGTTCTAGTTGTGAATATAGATGCCGCAGAAACAGTCATCATCTAGACCAGTGATTATCTGCCTTTTTCCCTTGGATATGCTGAGGTTTTAGCAGACCAGCGCGTTTTCTGTGTTTTCTCACACTCCACCCCGTCCCCCCCCACCACCACACACACACACACGCGATCTTGTGATCGCCCAAACCAGTTTCCTTTTCAATCATTGTGGGGATTTTCCATTGACATCACATTACTGTATCTAATTAATGCCACTCCCATAACTAACCCTAATCTCAGTAACCTTTAGCGATTTTTATTTTTCTTCTCTCCAAGCCTTTTAGTTACATTGCGGTGGATGTGTGATGTGATTTATTTTGTGTGTGTGTGTGTGTGTGTGTGTGTGTGTTCTGCAGGGGCGTGTGTGGGGAGGTGAAGCTGGCGATCGTGAGAGAGTCCTGTAAGAAAGTGGCTTTAAAGACGATCAATAAGAACGACTTTCCCTCAGTCGGTGTATGAAGGTTTAATATCCGATCACCAGCTACGTTCGTAATTGATAGCGTTTAGATATGAAGGATAATGTTGCAATGCTGTTGGGTGAGAGAGACACGATGTCCCCTTGTCTACAGACGGCGACGCGGAATGCCGAGCGGGAAATCGAGATCCTGAAGAAAATCGATCACGTGAGAAGTTACAATGAATCACGAGATTATAAAACCATTTAGTTTTTTCTGTTGCATTGCATCTGTGTGTGTTTGCGCGCGTGTGTGTGTGTGTGTGTTTGTGTTTGTGTTTATACAGCCGTGTTTAATTCGTACTGAAGATTTTTATCAGACCGAAGATTCTTATTACATCGTCTTAGAATAGTGAGTAAAACATTTAATATGATTAAAATACGAATACCGATATGGTGTGTGTGTGTGTTATTTTCTTTATGCCTTTATTACTGGTCATAATTAATTGGGCTGTAATTAGGGTATAACTAATTAGGCTGTGTGTGTGTGTGTGTGTGTGTGTGTGTGTATACAGTGTAGAAGGAGGTGAGCTCTTCAGCAGGATTAAATCTCAGAAGAAGTTGAAGGAGGAAATCGCTAAACTTTATTTCTACCAGATGCTCAAAGCTGTTCAGGTCAGCCTGATCTCGCTCCCTGTGATCGCTGTTGCGTGTTTGTTTGTGTTTGCCTCTGCGTTTTCATGTGCGATCATTGTGCTTCTCAGTACCTGCATCAGAACGACATCATCCATCGTGACCTGAAACCAGAGAACGTGCTGCTCGCCTCCCATGAAGACGAGTGTCTCATCAAGGTCTGCCTCCGCTATCACGAAAACCCGCGCGCAAACGTTTGTCTCATTGCCCTGGTGGGGACTTTCCATTGATCTAATTAGTGTAACGAACTAATGCTACACCTAAACGTGCCATCGGTAAAATAACCTTAGCTATTGGTTTGTTCATAACCATCACTTTATTCTCGTGCAAACCAGCAAATGTTCTCACAATGTTCAGTAGTGAACAGGGGACATTAGGTCCCCACGAGGATATATAAACATGCCTGCTCCTTCCAATCGACCAGTCGTCTGTGATCACTAGGACATTTGTTAGTAGAACATCAAAAGATTTCATAAATCAAAACAGTTTCCATGCCAACTGCTGAGTGTGGGAGTGGTTTTGTGCTCAATGAAAGCCTTATTACGGTGATTCGCTTTAATGAGTCGTTTAAAGAGTCATTCTGAAGTGATTCACAATGAAGGCAAGTATGTGTACCTGTTTGTTTATTTTATTTTGTGTGTGTGTGTGTGTGTGTGTGTGTGTGTGTGTGTGTGTGTGTGTGTGTGTGTGTGTGTGTGTGTGTG
>JAUZST010004517.1:0-16264 GCA_034779995.1 Parotocinclus haroldoi | reverse complement strand
CAAAGGTTCCAGCTCCAATATCAAAGGTTCCACCTCTGATATCAAAGGTTCCAGCTCCAATATCAAAGGTTCCAGCTTCGATATCAAAGGTTCCAGCTCCAATATCAAAGGTTCCAGCTCCAATATCAAAGGTTCCACCTCTGATATCAAAGGTTCCAGCTCCAATATCAAAGGTTCCAGCTTCGATATCAAAGGTTCCAGCTCCAATATCAAAGGTTCCAGCTCCAATATCAAAGGTTCCACCTCTGATATCAAAGGTTCCAGCTCCAATATCAAAGGTTCCAGCTCCAATATCAAAGGTTCCAGCTTTATAAATAAAGGTTCTGGTTCAGCTACCGTACGTTCCAGCTCCACTATCAAAAGTTCCAGCTTCATTAATAAAGGTTCTGGTCCCATTAATAAAGGTTCCGGTTCCACTATCATTCATTCCAGCTCCATATTAAAGGTTCTGGTTCCATTACTGAAGGTTTCAGCTCCACTACTATAGGTTTCAGTTCTGCTAGCAAAAGTTCCAGTTCCATTAATAAAGGTTCCAGCTCCACTACTAAAGGTTCCAGGTCCATTATTAAAGGTTACGGTTCCATAACTATAGGTTTCAGTTCCACTACTAAATGGTTCAGTTCCAATTCCAAAAGGTTCCGGTTTCACTACTGAAGGGTCCAATGCCAGTTCCTTCCAGTTTCTCTACAAAGCTACAAGCTTCAGTACCATTGGTTCCAGTTCCAAAATTAAAGTTTCTAAATCCGGTATCAAAGGTTCCAGTTCAGGTACAAAGCTCTTCCAGTTACAATACCAAAGGTTCCAGTTCCAGTATGATAACAATACATTTTTACCACCATAGTTGCTAGAGCCAGTATCAACCATTACCAAACGGAGCAGGTCTAAAACTTAAGAAGGTTCCAGTTCTATTACAAAGCCAGCAGTTCCACTTTCACTGGTTCCAGTTCCAATACGAAACCTTACCCATTTCTCTAGCAGAGCTTGCCCAGATGGGGTACCAGTCCATAACTAATCATCACCTGGTATAGGAGAGCAGCAGAGCTCTGTGTCTCCAATAAAACAATCTGGATCTGGATCTGGATCTCCAAAAGTATGAGGACAAGCGCTGAACAAATGAATCTTCCCCTTTAAAAGTCTAGGTCAAACCTTAACAGAAACGCAAACTGGAAACGAAGAACTCGATAAACATCCTGGAATAAATTGTGTTTTTATTGTTTTTTAGCACGGGGGCATCAGGAGGAAGGACATTTCGGTTCTTTTTCTTCCTGGGCAATTAGAAAGAGGAAAGGTTCCCAGAAGGCTCACAATGGTAATCAAAAATCTTTTTCTTCTTCATTTAACACGAGTATTAATTTCCTCGCAAGGTTAATTAAATACGCCCATTAGACACCGGTGATTATTTCAAAGGTTACAGTATCTGCAGAGCGTGCTTCTGGGAATCGTTTTTCTCTTTTCTTCATGGGCCCAGTGGTCAGGACTGACTCGGGATTGGGGCTGATAGTGGGGGTGACGCTTTATCTCTCCTTGGAGGATCTTCACTTCCCCTGCAGCCGACGGATCCGCGGTGATGGGGCGAAGTAATAATCACGAAAAATTCAGCTCATCTGATGGAAAACAGAGAAAGACAGAGAGAGAGAGACAGAGAGAGAGAGACAGAGAGAGAGAGACAGAGAGAGAGAGAGAGAGACAGAGAGAGAGAGAGAGACAGACAGAGAGAGAGAGACAGAGAGAGAGACAGAGACAGAGAGAGAGAGAGAGAGAGAGAATGAGAATATATCTTAGCCTTTTCAGCCCGATACTGATCCTCTTCAGAAAGGGGGTTTGTGGCTGCTACCCTTTCTGACCATTCCTGATCAAGCTCTGTGGACTGTAGAAAGACCAGCTTGGCATCCTGATGAAGCAGATGTTGCTATTGCTCAAGTGTATGGGGAGGTCACACTAAATACTTAGTACTTACATACTAAATACAGTTTTCTGTTTTTATTTAAACTATTTCCTACATTTTCTGGTTGTATTCCAATAAAGAGACTGTGAAATAAAAATATTTGATCACCATGCCACTGCAGAAACTGGAATTTGGAATATGAAATCTCTAAATTAAATACCTCTGTGCAGCACTGTAGGTTTATTTAACACCACGACCTTTCACACCCACCACCTCCAGGGTTTTGTTTTCCACCCTGGACTTTCTCTCTCATGCGCCTAACCTATGCATGTATTGATTTCGCTCATCTCTCCTGCATTTCTCTCCTGCAAGTCTTCTGCCGTTCACAGTCCTTGCCTGAATTAGTAGTGTGAAGCCATGAGCTTTCAGTTTGTTTGTACTTTTCAACAAGTTTTTCACTTGCTGATCCAGAGTGGCATTAATCCTTCTCAGTAAATGTTTGTCTCCTTTTCTTCATCCAAAATACATGGATATTTTAACGGAATGAATGTGAATATACATGCGTTTAAAAAGAAGCATTTGATTTTATTTAATTAAACAAAAACAAAAAAAAGAAAAGAAAGTTGCTCGATTACGCAAATGAGATGCAAACTCAAATATTGTGATTGAGTAGCAAGCGACATATTCAAGAGCTGAGCAGAAGCATATCAAACTGGACGAGGGTGACAGCAGGGTGTATGATCACCCAAGACTGCCAAGACACACCGAATATGAGGGGTCATGGACAGGATCAAATTGTCCAGCATTCTTGGGGAATCCTCTGCCACTCCTGCTCCAGGACCACCGAAAGAGTCCCTTTCTCACATGAAACGTGGATTCGTCCAGATCAGGACACAAAGATTGTCAGACTGCAAACTAAACCACAAATCAGAGAAGTAGACAGTTGACCAATCATCACGGGTCCAATAACCATGCTCATCATTCCACCTTCCACGTGTTCCACTGTGTCCAGCAGATAAGGGAATACAATACACACCACTGGTCACTGGGCATGCAGTCCAACTCCAGAAATTTCACATGGAAACTGTTGCAGAAGCTCTGTTGCATTAAGTAGTGGACATCTCTTGCTGTTTTGGCAGACGGGCGACCCTGCGACCAAGTCTTCTTGGTACTGTTTCACAATCCACAGTCAGCAAATCACACTTTGGGATGTTCCAATCACACTTTGGGATGCTGTTGCCACTAATGTCTGTGTCTGACCAACATCAAGATGTCCTATGGCTCTCCAAGCCTCACATTCAAGCAAATCATGTTACAGAGGCTGGGCTGGAGAAGTACAGGATGTGAGCAGGGAACGTTCAGGTACTCCAGCACTTTCAGCCTCTTTTATAGTGCATTTTCAGCATTTTTTAAAAGCTGATAGTTCTTTTTAATCTCTGTAATTACAGAACAACTTTCTTTAACTTCTTGTTAGCTTTTCTTGTTTAATTAAAAAAAAAAAGATCGATTTATTTTTTTGAATAGATTCATATTTATTTTGAAATAAAGCCTCCTTTTTGAGCAGTGTGTATAAATAGCCCCCACCCCACTACAAAACAGAAGAAAGTCATTTTAAATGTATCCATTAACATGAATTAAAAATGCCTTTAAATGTGTGTTTTATGAATGGCCAGAAAGCTAAATGTTTCGGTTTGAAATATAAGCATATTACCGACAGACATATTAACAATAGAGGTAGGTCCTACATTTATATTACTAGATCTCAATCTTCCCTTTTATCACGTGAACAAGTCCACTTTCACATTTGACCCCAATCCTGGGCCTCTGCAGAAACATTCCCACACTCTCTGTATTGCTCAAGCAGCAACCGCCCCCCCCCCCAATGCTTTCACTGAATTGTCCTGTCCTCCCTTTAGCCTTGCCTCCTCCCTAACACAAACATACCCAAAAATAGAGCCTCTTCCTCCTTCAGCTACCCACGTACCAGTTACCATAAGAAAAATCACTATTATTTGCAATGAAGAAGATATAATTTGAGAAAACCTTCTCTGCAGAGATACCCCATATGATCCTCAGATCACAATTATTTCAAATCTACAGGCATGCATAGACATGTGCTACGCGACAGGAATACACTTAGCTCCATCCTGGAAGGAAAATGTGAAGGGAAGAAAAATATGGGACAGAGTGGGAAAAGGAACCATTTGAAACCAGTGAACTGCTTACAAGTGTAAAATAACACTGAGGAGAGCGGAACTCCCCAAACAAACCTGATAGGTGGCAAAAAGATTTAGATAATATGAGCAGACCATCACACTGGCTCTACATTAGGCAGACAAAGCAAAGCATCAAAGTATAATCCTGTCATTCCTGTTGTGTATTAAAGACCAGTGATGATGTCATCCTGCCTCAAGCAAACAGATTCTGTAGAGTCACTGAATGAGGAGAATTCATGTCAGGAAATGGATAGTCGGGTAATCATATAACTTTGTTTCCAAGTAGTTTTATTCATGATTTTGCTTGTTTTCATTAGTAACATTATTATTTTTTTTAATACAAATCTTTCAAATCAAATTTGCTATAGTATTTCATGCATTATTCTTGAGTTATAACGAGGTTAATGTTTGGAGAAAACAGACAGTACAGACAGGAGGTTAGAAATGTGGTTCGAAATGTTTTGTCTGGCATCTTTCCCAAGGAGAAGAGGGATGACTTCATGCTGCTGACTGCTACATTGTGGGAAGACTCTCTCATACATTTCATTATTTTTATACCCCATTAAACCAATGCCGGGTCACAGAGAAGCAAAGCCTAGCCTGCAAATAGGGAACTAGCCCTACAGTGCCACTCGCTTACAGGCCACACGTTCACTAATGCACACTGGGACACGTAAGAGAAACCAGTGTACCCAACGCAAGTCTATGGAATGTGGGAGGAAACCCACAAATACATGGGAAGGACATGAAATCTTAACATTTGCCTCTGGAGCTGCTGCTTAGCCAATGTGTCACCCAATGTGGGGACAGGAGAAGCAAAAACACTATTTAGGTTCCTTTTGGGGAACATGGGGAGCAACAAGTAATTGTGCAGTTCAATCAAAGCTGTATTTTTTGGACACGTCGGTCCTAATTGCAGACTAAATCAATTTAAATGACAAATCACCTATAGGACTAGGCTTAATCCTTTTTAGATTAACTGGCCTTTTAACAATAACAAAGTAATAAGACATTTTAATACAATTTTAACTGCTAAACTCAAACTCAAAAGTTTGAGAGATTACTTCATGGCCAATACAAATTTGGCTAAATAAATCAGGCAATTCATTCTATGACAGGATTTTAATCCTCCATTGAGAAAACTGCAAATGTTTTAAGAATTCCCTCTTAAGGCCAAGCATCTTATTACCAGTCTGGACTGCAGACTGAACTGAAAGATGTACATGCAAACGCTGAATTGTGAGCTCATTGCCTTTGGTAATTCATCCTTGAGTCACTCTCGTTTTACCAAGCTGGAAAAGTAGTACCAGATGGGATTATGTCATTCAGGCTTAATGGGTCAGAATGCACTTAAAAAGCATTTCACAAACTGTATGAAACTGATGGAACATGAGGCTTTAAGGGTGCATACAGGAAACCAGTACAACCCTAGGGAGGAATGAGATAATGACTGACAAAATCCAGATTATGTTCTTTCTTCTAACTTTACATCTACTGTGGCTGCTTCAGAGCTGTCTGCGTTATCTTCACAATCTCATTCTATTGGCAAGACTTACTCTCTGAACACGACTTTGTGAACTGACAGTGTCTGTACTGTTCTGCTAAAGGGTGTCTAGAAAAGGACAAAGGCCTCTTCACTGATTCTTTTTGTGTCTTGGGTCACATGACAAGCAGCGTCTTAGCTGGAAGGTTCATCCAAGCTCCATTTTACAAAAAGCATGTTTAACATCCATGCCAATTTCCATATGAGCCACTTCATATTGCTTCCGGCATCCATGTCTGTGTGGGTTAGGTGAAATATCTGAAATCAGTGAACATAACATGTCCTCAGAGTTCTGTTATCTCTGGGGAAACACCCATACCTGACCCGGACCAGTAAATGCCAAACCAATGTCAAATCTAAAATCAGCATAAACATCTCCCAGGTAATACCGAGCCGTAATTCAGTAATGCGATCATTGGGTTTACATCCAACTTGGGTAATCAGAAAATGTAAAAACCTCAGAGTTTAAATGACTCATGACTTTGCAACCAGCCAATAATCTCCCAGAAAAATGTGACAAACTTAAATTTAAAGGTAAAAGTTAATTCTTAAAGCCGATTCTTAATTTTCTTGATCATATTCTGCATTTCTCCCCAAAAGTATTTAGTAACCAAAACCATAGAATCAAGAAATCAGGTCTATGGAAACGAGCCTAAAGGTAGTGAAGCATCTAAGAATAAGCAAACCTGGCAATCGTGTATGCTTCAGCTGGCCGCTTTCACAACAGATGTATACTTTATGCAATTGCGCTTCAAGGAACTTTCAGACAGGCCAGGAGATATATAGGGGGCACCAAAGTATCCAAAACTGTCCAGGTCTCAAGGCAACAGACATATGAGAGCGTTGATGTTGGACTGCTGGACTTCCCTGAGGAAATACCAAGGACGACAAGTCATTCTGAATGCTGACCCACAACCAAAAAGAGAAGCAGCATTCCTTCTTAATAAACTAGTCACAAAAACCACACTGGTAGCACATATACTTTGTTTGTTCTGACATTTACATTCATGTATACGCATATCCATAAACCATTTTTACTCTGTAGCTGCTCGTTTAAGACGAGGCACACAGATTAAGCAACCATTTGCAGCCTAGTCGAAAGGCAGGATGTGCTGAATCCAGATCAGTGGGTCACTGCAAACAAGATTGCAATACAGAAAATTAATCCCAGTACAGACAACAACAGTCCTCTGACTTCTGTACTGCCTCAGCATAACACACATTTTCACTTTGTGAAGCCCAATTCAAGCAATAAATCTTTTTTATTAATTATTTTCTTTCGATTAAAGTAGGTCATTTCATGATTCAAAGTTTGTTTTTCTAATGTCTCAGTGTTAGTTAATATCAGTCCAAGGTAAAAAGAATTAAAAAAAATTATTAAAAGTACACTTCAGATTACAAGAAGATGGCAAAGCACCCTGATTTAATCCCACTTATGGTGGTCAAGGTCACAAGGCAGAAAGAACAAGCCTCACCCAGGACTGAGGAACACTGACTCTCAGGAAATACCATTTCCAGCAGCTGTCTCTTAGTCACCGGAGTCACTACAATGCAAGAAACTAACCATAATGGTTTCCTAATCTCATAAAGGTTCTAAATGTTTTCCCTAATGCTTTGTTTAAAGATCTAAAACGTGGCAATCAAACTTGCACAACAACTACGTTGCCATGACATGGAGAATTGTTGTACATGAAGGATGCGATTTACACATGGCCCCCTCTTTACTTAACTGGTGATCCGCTGAATTTACAAATGAAGGAAATTAAGTTTGACTTCACCAAAGTCTGACAAGTGTGACAAAAATCCCACGGTACAGATAAGCAATGTGGCTACTCTTCTAAAAAGTAAGTAGTTTAACATCACTGCTGTATTAATACCGTCATTGTATCGATCTAGGCTTGCAACAAAGTCCATATATTCATTTAAACTGTAGTACATATCGAACAGAGACTCCTCAGAAAAACTAGTCACAAAAAAACGACAACCATGTGAGACTACCATTATTCCCAAGCAGCAACATAGCTATAGCATGAGAAGTTTGATTTAACTTCCCTCATGATGTGTTTAATAAGCATGTACACTGTCATACAAATGATATATCGGTGCAGACTGAGGAACTGAGAAGGAGCTACACACGAGCTCGGCTTTCATGTACATGTGTGTTTCCACTGACAACACATGTCCTGCTTATGCTCTCAAATTTCTCTTCCTGCAACATCACATTCCGTTTGGGAGAAAAAGGTCCGATCGGTGTTTGCAGGTTTTATCTTCCCTCGTTTCTGTTTTTCTGTCAGTTCCTGCAGTCAAACAAAATGCTGCTCAACAAACTGTAAGAGTTGGCCTCAAAGTGAAAGGCAGGAATTACGTAATAGCACTTGTGTCTCCATCCTTTGTACCTCTATTTCTGTCATCACTGGAGGAAAGATTCCGCTGGAGCATTCAGGACTCACTGCTCCAAGAAGATTTCCAAGTGATTTCATCACCCTTCAATGACTTCAAAATAAAAGTCCTACAATCTGGGGACCAACGTGCAATACTTCAAGTATGTAACCAAAAACCAAAATCAACCAAACTAGATTCAAAGTCAGTGTGATGCAAGGACAATACGCACTATAATACAATTTGAATTTGGATCAAGAGTGGATTGAGAGAATGTGTAGGTTGTCGGAGTAAGAGAGTCAAGCACTTTGTGAAGACAAGTGTTTAAAGTGACAATCAGGAGCTAATTAGTCTGACAAATGGGCCAGTAAAAATATGATCTAGGGGATCACAATCAGGCACAAATATTGAAATGTAATGTAATTTCAAAGCCACCGCCATAAAACTGTAAAAAAAAACAACGTAAGGCACAACATTCTCATAATGATTTAATTAATCCAGATATTTTTGTATTATAATTGATAGATAGATAGATAGATGGATAGATGGATAAGATATGAGATTAATTCTAATTAAAAAAAATTACTGGATCAATTAAGTCATTATGTCAATGTTATGTCATTATGTCATTATTAAGTCAATGTTGTGTTAAGCAGAGTTTTATGGCAGTGGCTTGAAAATTACATTACATTTTAATTAAGTATTTCCCATCAGTAATGTGAATCCCAGGCAGTGTTTGAGTGCCTGAGATGGACATTTCTGCAAATCCCACTTAACGAACAAAAATGATTTCCAACCATGAATTCTTGTTACGTCAGCCCCACTTGGCAAAGTGATGAGTGCATGATGCCAACACACCAAAAACTCACAGTACAGTACAGTAAAGCCAACTCCCCTTTCCCTTTGATGTTTGGGCACAGCTATTAACACACACCAAATGTTATCAGTCAAGGTAGCCACCGGGCAACCGAAAAGATAATTCTCTGGTGGGTCAGAGTTCACAGGTGCAAAAACAGGGGATCTGGTTTCCTCCCTCACAAGCACCGTTCTCTTCAGAATCAACCCACAGTAATTTATGACACGTGATAATCTGTGGATGGAGCTGGTGGGGGAGAGATAGCACTACAGGAAGGAATGCTATAGAGCTAAAACAGGAAGTGTGAGAATCAGACTGACAATGAGGGGGAAAATGAAGGGGCTGCATATGGTAGTTAAAAGCAGCACACAAACAGAACATGAAATCAGAGTAAAAATAGTAAACAAAATATTCAAAATACTGTCTATGGCAAGAGTCTATACTACATTTTTGAACAGAATCCAGGTAATGGACACACAACGTTGCAACAGGTTCTCTTCGACGCGTTTCATTGTTCTTGTTTTCTGTTCAAGGACTCAAGGTTTTTATTTGTCACGTATATTTGTAGTTGGTACAAAAGACAGTGAATTGCAAAGTGGCTAGTCCAAAGACTGGGCAAATAGATATATAATAGTAGCAGCTACTTAGCAACTCCAAAATGAAAACAATAGTAATTCTATAATTAAAAAAAGATTCTCTTAACTATTAAACATTAAGATGCACCAGATGTGACGAGTCAGACTATATACAAAAGACAAGGTTAGGAGCCACTGAAAACGTTCTTAAGGGTCTGGGCCTGGACAGTAGTCTACTAACTGAACAACAATCTCTTAGTAATGTGACAAATAAACTAGACTATATTGAATAGCAGGGAGACAGGAGGCAATTACTGAGGAAAAACCTGGATAAATAAAAAAAAAAAGGGGATTTGTTACAAACTTGCGTGTGGTTTATCAGTAATATAATGAGTAGCTGGTAGTCCACAAGCAATTGTAACTCGATCTTTGTTTTTTCATGTGCAACTTTCACATTTACATTGAAAGACTGAAAAGTGTGCATCTCCAACGCACATACACTAGCATGCATGCTGTGCACTGCCAGTTGCTTAACAGGAAATGCAATCAAGTCATTTTTAGTCTTCAAAAGAGATAAAACAGAGGCAACAACGGTTCATAATTTTGTTAAACACTGTTCTTAATAAAAAAAGAATGCCTTCCTTACTTAATCTAACCTTAAATACGCAAAATGATCAATTATTTTCTAACCCCTGAACCTGATACAAGCCAACTTGTATCAGTTGTGAGCATGTCAACATATTCCTTTTTTTCTAAAAAAAAAAATGCATCGTTTCCTGTCTGTAGACATAATAAAAATCCACTTTATGCATTTTGTCCTCATTTTAAAAAGCATATCCAAATTTCAAGTACAGTGTGAAACCATCTACTATAAATAAAATGAAAGGCTTCCCTTGTTATGCCTTACATTTTGCAATCCACTTAGACTTTGATGCACCTTCAAAAATAGAAATTCGGAAGTAAATAAAACATGTGGTTTGACTTTACTGCAAGACAGTTGGAATGATGGTGGGGTTCTAGCCACATAAAAAAAAGGAACCGAGAGAGAAAAGTAGTGGTTCCTGCTTGTGGAAAAATGTAAGACACATAATAGGGTTGGACAAGGTCTACACACCATACGTCGGGAGCAATGTGTGTGGAGGAGAGACGGCGTGAAGGAGAGTGAAGCCTCCAAGGCAAGATATATATTTATAATTATTGTAATATATTTCTTATCTACAGATTGATCATTACAAAGTCAAAGTCACTTCAACAAAAAGATTTCTGGGGGTAATTACTTATTACATATTACTTACAAGGCATGAAGTCAGTTTAAACAAGTTAAATAAAATGGGTTGGAAAAACAAAAAACCATCATCCCAAGTATTTCACGCATGTAACAACTTTTTAACATTTGCATCCAAGGTGTGTTTGTTTAACTGAAGATTAAGAAGCCAGAATGCTCTGAAAATGTTCCAGACATTTGTGTTAGTTCATCACAAAACCCTGCTTTGCAACACTGCCAGTACTAGACCACCCTGGGTAGTCAATTACATTATTCGTTTAAATCTCAATCCGAGCTCTTTTCTTTTTGGTGAGCTAGACAAGCGTGGCAGTTCCTAGAACTAGTTCTGTCATGCAAGATACACCATTTGCTGCGTGCTTAAGTGCAGTACTAATGAATCATTCATCATCCATGCAAACAGTCTGTCTTAGATGCATTATTAATCCATACAAGAACATGCAGCTCAAATTAAGCACTGCATCAGCTCAACGTTTTACAAAAACCAAAAGGTAAAAATCAAGAAGTTAAGTAGGATTTGCTGAAAAATGTATCATATTTCAGAACTGGTGACAGCAAGTTAGTGAGAAATCAAACAGTTTTCAGTCAATGAGTAGAAAATCGGATGTGGACAGGTGCCCTGATATATTTAAAGAACAGGGACTCATCATGGTCTCATTTTCAGTACGTTTGTGGAAGTGTAACAAATGAGATTTCTGAGGAGCTCATCTTGTTGATGATCAGTTTGAACCCCAATATACCAACCGACAGTCAGACAAATGTTGTATAAATGGAGGAAATAAGACCAGATTTGGAGATGTGTAGCGACTGTGCAGATGTGGGCGACCAACAAAGATCACTCCAAGAGCAAGTTGTTTAATACAAAAATGAATCCAATGCAACTTCTAAGCAACAATACTTCTCACATCCAGGGGGACCCTGAACATGGGGTGTACGGCAGAAATGCACAGATAAAGCCAATGCTTTTCTAATAGAATATTGCTGTCGATTTACAGTTTGCTAAAGATCACATGGACAAGTCTGAGGCCATTAGAAAAACATTTGTGGCTGGATGAGACAACAGGGGTCTTTATTTTAACTGAGATGAAGTATGTCAGGAGAAAGGACAACACTTTAATCCGGAAAAAAAGCTTTATCTCATCTGTGAAACATGGTCGCAGTAGTAACACATGTATGGCCTGTTTTGCTGCATCTGGCACAGGGTGGCTTCTGGTGGAACACTGATATGAATTGGACTAGAAAATCCTAAAGGAAAATGTTAGCATACATATCTGTAAACTGCATCTCAAAAGAAAGTGGAACATATAGTGAGGTGACAAACCTAAGCACATTAATAAATGTCCATGACAAGCTTTATAATGCAAAGCTGATCTCTGAACTACTATTCAAAAAAATTGAACCAGCTTGATTGAGCAAACAATGCTCTTTGGTGCCATAGTGTTTTTATGAACTGCTACAAAGCAAAGCTGGATAAGCACCCTAAAGGCTTGATGATTCGATCATTTTTGGCAGGGGTAATGAACAATGTCACTGTCCATCCTTCTGTACCCATTGGCTATGCGCTAGACACGTAAAAACCTAAGGCAATGCAAACCCTCTCATGCGTCAAAGCTCGCTTCACTGTTCCATTCTTACAAATGCCTTTCCATGTCCGTGTTTTGGACTCGCACTTTCCATTAAGGATGCCATTTTAATGCTATACTTCTGCTATGAGTGCACACGGTTCAAGACCTTGTTCCCTAGAGTTGATTTTGTTCACAACCAATATTCAAGTTTGCACTCTGAAAAAAGGTTAACACGAAGCTGTGCCAGTCTGCAGTCTCAAAAATAAAAAATAAATACATGCATTTTTAAAAGTTTAGTTTAGTCAGTCACTAAAATTCCATATTTTTAGCAAACGGAAGAAGTGAAATGAAGATCTGGAGTTAGTGACACCACAGGCTGTAACACTGGCCAGGTTTCGCAAATGGTATGTGCCAACTCGACTAGGGGTGGCATTGAAAAAACAGGAATGGTGGTAAAATAACTTTTAGTGAAATAATCTTTACAGCCATTTACAGTCATTTTACAGCTCTGTTCAGGGTTGAAGTGTGTGTGTGTGCGCGTGCGTGTGTGTTGGTTCGTTTAGCAGTCCACATGCTGCCTTCAACACGCACCTATCCATTCACTCACTTATCAGGTACATTAAAAAGTTTAACAGATAACGTTTACATTCAGTCAGACCATTAAATCAGATCTATATTTTGATTGGAATTTGTAACAATGTTTTTTGGTTGGAATAGGGAAAACCAAACCATGTGACTTGATCCGTCGATCACAGTTTGAGGAGTCACCGCTTATTTGAAAAACCTTTTTCCATCACCATTTTCCACTTTAGTAATATTCTAAGTTTTCCACCTAGACTTGGCATAAATCCTTTTTGCAATACTTTGTTATTTTAATTATGGACTTTCTTATTCAGATTTTTCTGTGCAATTTTAATTTTCAAAATTCTGTTGTGTTGAAATACATATATTCTTTAATTAAACCAGATATAATGTGAGGTACAGCAGTTAAGGTACTGAACAACTGTTAACTAATTGCAAATTGCTCTGTACAAGATAACCAGCTAAAAAGGTATTCACCCAAGTTCAAGGGTTCAAAACCCTGCACTGCCAAGCAACTCAGCTTATGTATCCAAGTCACCAGGGATCTGCATGCAACATGGGATTAGCAGCTTCCTGAAAATTGCAGCCAAGAACTGTATTCCTGTGTCAAACTATGGTTGGTGCAGTGTAATTTCCACTCTACCGAAAAGTTGCACTTTTCTGTTTTAAGACTTGTGCTCATATCCCATCCAGCATTCTAATGTAACGAAATAGAAAACAGAATTTGTTAACGTGCGTGTCCCATAAATGTACTCCGTGTTACTCACACTCCGTGTTATGAGAACTGCTTGAGTTGTAATGTGAGTGACCAGGTCAGAAAGAGTACGTCCTTCCCCATTCCTTGTGCCACTGGTCAGGCTTCTCTCAGAGTGGGCATAAGGCCACGTCATATGCCTTTTGGGTTGGTAAGACCCCTAAAAGGTCACACTTGTGATTGGTACTTTTGACTCACCAGTCGCTGTAGAACAGCACCTCAGAGTCAGGAATTACCGGTGCTTGCGGCTCCAAAACATGACACACTTAGCTTATTAAAAGGCAGAACAAGTAGAGGACAATATGGATGCAAGTGTACAATTGAGAACTACCTGCAACTACCTGTGCATGCAAACAACCAAATCCAAAACGAGCAACCAAAATGAGCTCTGTCTGAAAATCAAATGCCTGTTAGAGGTAAAAAGACGAAGACTGAACAATAAAAGATCCCACAAACACCATTATTCCATTCATGTTGTTGGCACTGGGTAACCTGCTTAACTCGACCGTGACAATATAAAGGCATTCACATGTAGCAGGGTTACAGGTAGAAGTGAAATACTAGCCAAGTGTCTTGCCCAATAAGGTTTTGTGAAAGGCCAAGCCAAAAAAGTCAGCAGCAGGCCAGAATCAAGCAGTAGTCATTAATGGAGAAACAATTCATCACATAAAACTGCAAGTTGAAAAACACTACACTAAAATGTGACCAGACCACACACAAACATAAGGGGACAGGAAAGTGCCAGATCAGAAGGCTGTAATCACCAGAAACGGGTGATTTATGTAGCTCGGGCAGGCCCAGAAATTCCCGCAAACATGCGAGTGCCTTATACACGCAAAGAGAAAGATTCTTGCTAGAAAACCTATGCGTCCTTCAATTTTACGCACACATTTACTATCAATGAGCTGTTTTTCAGAAGGCAGGGCAGGGCATGACATGACTCTGCTTCTCATGAAAGTGCGATTATTAGGTCTGAATTTTTATTCAACATACACCTTGCCTGTTTGGTTAAATAAAGACAAAGAGAGAATTCCATGGATCCCAGGACTTTGATGTAATGGGATCAGCTGTGTAAGCAGCCAGAGGAGGTAAACTGACTGCCCTGACCGTGCCGTCAAGCTGAAGGGTAAAACCTCTCAAAGCCTTAAGTCCACAGAGGGACTCGTGTACTATTTGCTGGCATCCGTGTTAGTCAAAGCAGAATTTGTAAATGTCTTCTTAATTCATGTTAAATTCTGGATCCTTTATGGTTATATAAGTAATGGGTCTGATAAACAGGATTAAGTACAAAAAGCAAGACAGTTAAGGTCTTTGCATCCTGCCTAAAAAAAAAGAATGGAACCTTGAGATAACGAATGATTGTTTTGACAATATATTTTGAGAAATGTTGCTTTTACAATGGTAAAGAACTTCATTTTACAGGAGGGTCACAGCAGCATATTGTCTAATTCTGGAACTTGAGCAAAGAACTCACAATTATGCAACAAAGCCCGTGACTTAAGTATTCAAATAGCAAGTGCTAATTATAAATCGATATGCTTATAGATGGTGATGAATAGAGCCGAATAAGGATAATCTCCCATCGGTGGGAATTAAATAAGATTGTACCCTCTGATAGCAGAACCTTACCGGTCAGTGTCAATAGGTTGTGCACCCAGCTCAACACAGCAATAAAGCTGACTAATTCTTGGCCAGATTCTGAGGTGTGTGCAGAAAATGACGAGTAGTATAAGAAAGTGTTCCATAAAATAGGTTGGAACGGTGTTTGCTTTCAGAATAGCAAAGGGTGTCATCGGAGGACTTTTTTCCTGCGAACTTTACACCTACCATGTGGCATGAGGAGAGTAAATAAACTATTTACTTAATAAATAAAATGTACATAAAAGAATAAATTATCTACAAACCCGATTCCAAAAAAAGTAAATAAAAAATAAAAACACAATGCAATAATTTACAAATCTGATATTGTATGCGCAACAGAACATAGACAACATACATTTTGAAATTTCATGCTCATTTGAAAGTTCGTGACGGCAACACATCTCAAAAGTTGGGATGGGGCAATAAGAAAATGGAAAAGTTAAAGGTACAAAAAAGGAACAGCTGGAGGACATCGCAACTCATTAGGTTAACTGGCAACAGGTCATTAACATGACTGGGTAGAAAAAGAGCTTCTTAGAGCGGCAGCGGCTCTCAGAATTAAAGCTGGGAAGAGGATCACCAATCCCCCTAATTCTGCACCGACAAACAGTGCAAAGAGTTTGAACATGTCATCATCTACAGTGCATAAGATCATTTAAAAAAAATCATAGAATCTGGAAGAATCTGTGCGCAAGATTCATGGCTGGAAAACCATACTGGGTGCCTGTGATCTTCAGGCCCTTAGATGCATCACTAAATATTTCCAGAGAACATTATCTGTGAACACAATTCACCGTGCCATCCGCCGTTGCCAGCTAAAACTCTATAGTTCAAAGAAGTCTTATCTAACCAAGATCCAGAAGCACAAACTTCTTCTCTGGGTCAAGGCTCATTTAAAATGGACTGTGTCAAAGTGGAAAACTGTTCTGTGGTCAGACGAATCAAAATGTGAAGTTCTTTATGGAAATCAGGCACGCCGTGTCATT
>JAUZST010004516.1:0-16264 GCA_034779995.1 Parotocinclus haroldoi | reverse complement strand
ATATGAGATTAGTCTATAGTATGGACTTGTGTGTGTGGCAAGGCAAGGCACCTTGTGGCTGATCACCAGTGTGCAGGGCTGGGCAGGGACGCGCAGCTTGTTTTCCTGAATGAAACCGTAACGCTCGCTATTAATAGCGCGCTGCTGCTTGACGTCACAATGGGAGGGAGCGGGCGCGTCACAATGGGGGCCTGCTGAGGATTCTTTATTAGAGCTTTTGAATGAGGAGGGAGGAAGAGCGCGTGCGGACTACTGCAACCTCGACAACCTGCATCCATAACGCTGCAAGCAACGGATCGTTATTTCAGACGAACTGGCACACCATAGGCATCGCGCAATGATCTCGTGGCGTCTGCCCAGCTAGCGATCATTGATCTGTGTATTTGTTTATGTTTTTAATTACAAGGAGATATTAAAACAAGGCGCGGGTCGTCCTATTGCACTTCTTTAAGTCCTGACAACCAGAAAAACGCACAAACCCAAAGAGGTAGGTGTGGTTTTTTGGGGGTTTTTTTTGCGTCCGGATTTTGACAGATGGGTTTACCTGTCTGCTTACCTGAGCCGCGTGCCGTTCTTGTTTACACTGCGCTTGAATTCGTCCGCGCGCCGGTCTTCATTGGCATATTTCCTTTAAACTTGCGCATCTAAGTGTTTCTTGGCTGTTATATTAAGGCACTGCTGGAGTTTAATGCACAACGTCAAGTAGCGTAATACTGCTGGTGGTTGGAGGTTGCATCAGTTGTAGGTGACCTAAGGAAACATCAAAACAGCTCATGCACGCAGCCTGATCTTTTCAGCGGTGGCACAAGTACTTCCTTTCTGTACTTAAGTCCTTTTTTTTTATTTAGGTATCTGTACTTTTACTTGATTATTTCTGCAGTGTAATACGTTTTACTTACTACATTCTAAAAGGGAAAAATAAAATCTAGTTTTTAGTAATTGCATTTTCAAAACACTTAAAGCTTATATGAGTCTATTTTTTTACATCTATGTTTATTAATTTTATTTTCCATTTTTGAACAAGCCTAATGACAGAACCCTTGGTGATTGTAAGACGATAGGGTTTATTCATGGAGTGATTCAAGTCGCAGCATTTTTTAATATTCAAAAGTTTTTTGGTTTCTCATGGAAAGATGATAATATTAATCTGATTTTCATAGATGACTAAATATAGATGACAAGAAGGTCCTGGGTTCCATCCCAGGGTGGAGCGACCTGGGTCCTTTCTGTGTAAAGTCTGCATGTCCTCCCCGTGTCTGAGTGGGTTTACTCCGGGTACTCCGGTTTCCTCCCACAGTTCAAAGACATGCATGTGTTTATTTATATATATATATATATGGCTAGTCTTGAGATAAACATGTGTATAGATATAACCTTTTGTGTGTCGCTGATGCCGCTAGCAATGTTAAAGAAACCAAATAAACAAACAAACAAAAACAGAAGATGACTCCTCTAATTGTAGTACAAACCATAATTTAGCATGTGCACCTCTTGCCCCCAGTGAAAGGTGTCCTGAGTAATGTTGTGTATATATAAGGCACATCGGATTAGGAGTAATTTTTCTTTTACTTAAGTATTGAACTTGCTTCTGCCATCTCTGCTTGTGTTTACTGAACCTGACATTATCTGCAAGTGCTGCTAATGTGTTGTACTTTGTTTGAAAAGAAACTGTTACGAGATGTCACGTAGTGCATGGCAAGCGTCAGTAATCTAATTTAAAGTGAAGGTCTTAATTGACGTCTTTAACTGCATCAACTGTTATCAGCAGATGGCTCTAGCTGGTCAATGTACTGTATTTCACCACAACACTGACACTGGTGTTACATCCCCTTCTAAGCCCATGCGGTCACAAGGAAACGTTTAATACACAGTGCGCTTTATTCACCATGCGTGTCAGCTTCATTAACATGATGTCATTCTGTACAATTGGATGAAAATATCAACATCCCTTACAATAATGCCTTGCATTCAGTATTTTTGTCAAATACTGTAGTTGCTTGGATTGGGTCTGCCTCATTTAACTCGTTCACTCATCTCTAAAGAAAGAAGCAAAGTCTGGACGCAATTTTTTTTTTTTTTTACTTGTATAGGCAGTATGAAAGTGATACAGAAACGAGCAGAGGACATTTCTAATTGGCCGCCTCAGCAAGAACATGATACAGGAAGGCTATTCTGGGGGAGTGTTGTTGTATTCCTGTATTACTTTGTGCTTTCAGACTGAGTGAAGGCGTTCAATTTGAGTCTCTTACTTGTCATGGCCAGAAATATGTAGACGCTTCTTCTCGGAAGGTCCGTAGTCAAAAACATTTCTGGGTTTTTTTTTCGAAAACATGGTCTGTTATATGTTCACAGTAATGCCCGTGTTTGTGGATGTAAGTTTAGGTGGCTGTGGAGCCCATATTCCAAAGACCACTGTGCCTTAATATATAATATGTTGTACCCATAGAGGACATCGTGGAGCGGTATGGACTACGAAAGACCAAACGTCGAAACGATCAAGTGTGTTGTGGTCGGAGACAATGCTGTTGGGAAGACCCGCCTTATTTGTGCCCGAGCCTGTAATACCACCTTGACTCAGTACCAGCTTCTGGCCACCCACGTTCCAACAGTCTGGGCTATCGATCAGTACAGAGTCTGCCAAGAGGTAAGGCTCATCCAGCTCGTCTGATCTCGAGACACGTTTAATAACTTGACTGTAGACGTTGTGGTAGCGCACTGCGGTGGGTTATGGACCATGTGGTCCAGGGTTCGAGCTCAGCAAACCATGAATTCATGGCAAGGGCTGAGTATAAGTCATTTTTATGACAATATACAAGATCTGACAGAAAAGGGACATTAATGAACAAAACCTTGTTCGAATTTTGGCGATCAGAAGTGATCAAAAGGGGTTTCACCAAGCATGAAGATCACTTCAGCATTCTTTGTATGTGTAAAAAGTCAAATATTCTGCGACCTTTTTGAGTTCTTGTTCAGGAATCCACGCATGTGATGTTTAACAGCCTCATTATGTTCGGTCAAACAGTTTGTTGAGTGAAATGGATGTTGACCCGAAGTTACCATAGTCGAGTTCCATAGGCTTTTTATGCTGTTGTAATGTAAATATAAATGTAAATATACCCTTCAAAAAACTGCTTACAAACCATTCAGAAATGCGTCAGGAAATATTACTGCAAACCCAAATGAAACCTTTGATCATTTATGGAAATTCCCAATAACTATAAAAGATATATTAATATATGGATGAACAAAAATGCATTAACTTACAAACAAGTAGCGAAAAGACACACAAACACGCGTAAATGACACACAAATTCTGCAAACACATCAAATGAGTTCGAACAGTCTCTAGTCCAAACGCAAGCAAGCGAGCACACGGCCGGTAAGGTTGCGTCTGCTCAGCATTGGTTGGCTCATTGCGGCCACAACGTGCAGAGTTAAAAGACCGATTTTTATTTCTGCCGTTGATTGGATTGGATGGTTAACCGTGACGTAGCAGATCCACCAACACAAATGACACCTAGTAATTAAGAGAGCTCGTTTATAAACTCCAAAGGAGAATAAATATGGTTTTATATGGTGGCGGAATTCAAATCTGCTAAGGCAGTAATTGCCCTGGAAACTGCTGTTTTGAAAATAATAAGACTGGAGTACTGGGTACCTTTCTGATACTGAAACTCTTTGTAAGCATCATGTTGAATAAAAGTTCCGAACATAATCAAATTTGTCTGCTCGCAGGTGTTGGAGCGTTCCAGAGATGTGGTGGACGACGTCAGCGTGTCCCTAAGGCTCTGGGACACCTTCGGAGACCACCACAAGGACAGGCGCTTTGCCTACGGCAGGTAAGTTTGGCCCATTTTAACAGTACTTAAGGAAGAATCTGAAGAGGTTCAGTCCCTTCCCTTGATGAATATTATACCTTTGCTAAATACGGCAGCAGTCTGAAATATGATCCTTTTCTCGGACAGAACTCTGATCGTTTCAAAATACAAACATTTATACAGTTAAGGACACGAGTCACTCATTTAAACCTTGTGCGCTTTTATAACTTTTGTTTTTTGGTGTCTCTTTCCATCTTTCACCGCATTTCGTTGTCTTGCATTCGCAAGCCGATGCGACCACAGGACGTCATCATCCAGAAATGAGTTTGGATGAAACCTAGCACCTCATACTCCCTCGGCATTATCTCCATGGTAAAGAGTATTATGTTCATCGATGCATCCTTTAATTGATCCCCATCTGTTTTCAGTGAAGTTGGTCTTGCCTAATTATGACATCATCTACTGAGAAGGCTAAGAATCCTTTTTTATTTTTATTACTTCTGAACATTTATCTGAGACTTTGGTTCCAGCTGCTATTTTAATGAAATAATGAAAAGAATTGATTATTTATTGGGGCTAAAGTGAACTGGGATCAACATTTGGGGAAAAAAAAAAAAACCGGGGGAGTGCCACGTTGACGAGTTCGGCGTCATGTTATGTCGTTTGCAAGCATGTGGCCTGAGGGTGCTTGATGGCTGATTTGCTGTGTGCTCATATGATGGTGCGTACGCCCTTGCTTTTAGGAAAGCAGGACAGCAGCAGTCACACTGCTTAATGTTTGTGTTTGCTCTTTAGACTAAATTAGAGACCGTTTCCTTCTTGATTTAGTGCCTCGGTCAGCGAATGTGCAGGTACATGCACGCAGCGGCCCATTACGAGAGGGAAAAACCAATGGTATGCTCTCTGTCCTTGGGCTGGTCGTCCTCTCAGCAGAATTACATTTCAGTTCCGTGGAGCCATGGCTCTTCTCAATGCCGGATTCTAAAAATAAAACAAAACTGCTGGGGTTATCATCAATAATATCAAGTCTGCACTTATGAAGATAGAAGGACAGCCTGAGCGGACTTTATATTCTGATCTCCTTAGACCTAGATTTGAAAACGTATATCTGGTCACGAAGTAAGACCTGACTTTGGTAGGGCATACGTATAGTTGGGTATCAGTTGTCGGATGCACCCCATCCCTTTGAGTACACCGTGCACTTGCCGGGAATCTTGCACAGAGGGAGAGAACGTCTTGTCCTGTGAAGGATCAAGCAAGGCGAACTTAGGGTTTTACCGCAGTGTACGTCAGAAACGGTTGTTGAACATTGCGGTTGATTTACAAAAAAGCCCTGTTGACACGTTGAACCAGGTCGAATCGTTGGTAGGTGGTGGTCGATGACCCTCATACCCTATCTCCACTACTAAATGTTTCCACAGTAGCGCATTGATTTTGGCATGGAACTGGCTGGCTTGCCCTACAGAGTTGATTTGTTATCAGTTCCTCTTTTCCAGAGAGACCATGCTTCCTGTTGAATTCCTGGACAGATTTTGGTTCAGCAGTTGTTATCTCAGCCATGTCATACCCGATGCATGGTTGGCTCTAAACAATTGGACACGCTTGCCCAATCACCACAGTGTCTCAGCAACTTGCACATTTCACACTATTTCAAATGCAGTCATGTTTATCTGTATGCCTTCCTTTGGACTAAGGGTGGTTTTTAATGACTTCTTCTCCTACGTCTAAATGCCGTCTTTAAACACCTTTCTCCTCGCCACTTTTGAACCCCCCCCCCCCCCCACACACACACACATTTCGGTGAACGCAAAACGGCGTTAAACAGCGCATACCTGTACTGTTGACAGTGAACAGACTTGCCCCAAACAATCCCCCTGCAGATCAGCCACTTATTTAAGCACTACAAAATACTGTCTGGCAGGAAAGCAGCAGTAGATATGGGATCCCATGGGGTCAGCAGAGCTCTAACCGCTTGTCACGTATTAGTTAGAGCGAAGTCTTGCACAATACTGTTGATCCTAATGTGAAAATAAAAACACCTGAGGAAGTCTTACTGCCAATTTTTCCCTTGTCAGGAAAAGCTTGTTCCTCGGACTACATGTTCCATGATGAAAGAGTCAGGTTTCAAATACTGAGCTCACCTGGTGAAAATAACTGAAATCCAAAAATACATCAGTCTTCCAAGAGCCGACTACTACGGAGCATCTGTCTGTGCCTTTTCTATTCATAGGGTGCCTTAAAGACCCTAAAGCGACCCCGAGAAACACGAGCAAGACACTGTAAGTCTGCCAGTCCACTAGCATCTTCATAACTTTCTGCATTTCCAGTCTGACCGTATGGTGTGGTAGCTGCACAATTCCTTTGGTGGACGATGACGAAGGGGGGATCGTACATTATTCACTGTTCTTGTGTGGTTGCCGGTGTTCCCTCCTGTCCGCCTAAACAGTGTACTAACCTCAGAGAAGGTATGCCTGCCACGTGTCAGTATGCCTGCATGTCCTCCTCCTTGGTTTTCCTTTTGTTTCTGTCATTTTGCTCCTCATGTTTGAATTGGTCCTGGGGTGACCCCGTAAAAAGCATTGCCGAAGGTTCGCCGCTGCAAAAGGTAGACGTCTTCAAGTATGGGGGCGTATAGTAAAGGCAATCTTTTCGCATCTTGTCAAAAGGTCAATGTCAAGCCTGTACTGAGATCGCAGACCAGTCCTTCCTCTGCATGCCAACCAGACACTGCAGGAATGTGGTGTTGCCACGGATGCCGCTTGGCGCCTGTCATGTTAGCATGCTGTGTCAAGTGATGTCTTGCCTTTTGCTTGTATGATGTGGGTTATCGTTGAACAGCTGCTTGAGTTGTCATTTCCTAATTTTTCCATTCCCAAGGTCTGACGTGGTGGTACTCTGCTTTTCCATCGCCAACCCTAACTCCCTCCATCATGTAAAGACCATGTGGTACCTGGAAATCAAACACTTCTGCCCACGAACGCCTGTTATTCTCGTTGGGTGCCAGCTCGATCTACGCTATGCAGACTTGGAGGCCGTCAACCGGGCTAGACGGCCGTTGGCAAGGTGTCCACTTGTCATTGTTCTTAAACTCTATTGCGTTGCTTCAGTTAATATGGTTTCCTCTACAGAATGACCCAGCCAATATTTACTTATTGCCTTGAAATTTCTCAAACAGGCCTATAAAACCAGGAGATATCTTGCCTCCAGAGAAAGGACGGGAAGTAGCCAAAGAGCTGGGCATTCCATATTATGAGACGAGTGTCTTTGATCAGTTTGGCATTAAAGACATCTTTGACAATGCAATCCGAGCCGCTCTCATCTCCAGACGCCACCTCCAATTTTGGAAGTCCCATCTTCGGAGGGTCCAGAAGCCTCTCTTGCAAGCACCCTTCCTCCCACCAAAAGCACCTCCGCCACTGATCAAGATCCCAGAAAGCCCCCCTAAAAATAAAGATGGCCCCAGGCAGTTGCTTGAGAACCCTCTCTGTGCTGATGTCATGTTTATTATTCAAGAGCAATTCAACATATTCGCTCACAAGATCTACCTATCTACCTCATCCTCCAAATTCTACGACCTCTTCCAGATGGACATCTCAGACAAGTCCCAGAGCACAGCTGTCCCAGAGCGCCATGGGCGAGAACACCTGATGAGGACCCTCAGCCTGGACACGGATGAAGACGTGGCTGTGCCGACCAACCTCTCGCCTTGTTCCCTGCGTGCTTCGAAGAGTGACGGGACTCTGAAGATATTGCACTGCATTGAAATGCACCATTCCAGCGAGCTCTCCTTGGCCTGTTGGAGCAAGGCCTTCCACAGCATCCGCAAAGAAACCGTGGTCAACCCGGTGACGGGTACTCCAGCTCTCATGACTGTGGTGAAAATGGACCAGTCCATCCAGCATGGGCCGTTCAGTGCAGTGCTGCGCTTCCTATATACAGGAGAGTTGGATGAGAAAGAGATGGACCTGATGAAGATTGCACAGATCGCTGAGATCCTGGAAGTTTTTGACCTGAGGATGATGGTGGAGAACATCATGAACAAAGAAGGATTCATGAATCAGGAGATCACGAAAGCATTCCATGTGAGAAAAGCCAACAGGATTAAGGAGTGTCTGGCCAAGAACAGTTTCACAGGTAAAATGCATGATTCTAATATAGAGTTTTGGGAGGTTAATAATTACAGCAACTATGTTAACAGTAATCTGGGATCTTGTAAGCCTTTTTGCTCATAATATCCTTTTGCTCTTCCGAAAGATGTGACGTTCAGGTTAGATGATGGCACCATCAATGCCCATAAACCTTTGCTGATCACCAGTTGTGACTGGATGGCTGCTCTGTTTGGAGGCTACTTCATGGAAAGTGCGAACAATGAGGTGAGTGTGAGGCCTCTGTATATATTTGGACTGTGCGCCGACAGGTTTGCGGATGATTTATGGGCTTCTCAAAACATTGTCCTTTGTTTTGTCTGGTTGAAAATAGCACGCCAATATTTCTTTCTTTCAAGAGAATTCACACATCGGTTAGACGGCATTTATCTGGAGACCAGCGAAAGATGGTAGCCGTTCTGTTTTATTGTCCAGGGTGATGTGCTGCCCGTATTACAACTGGGACAGCATTATTTTAGGATTTCCATTTTCCACCTCACTTAGGATACTGCACTTCAATATGGAGAAGTATAGTATTATGTTTAAGGCCTCCATTCGATTTGTTGTTTTAGCAATGATGCAATAACCGGATATAATTAATTAGTCTCTTTATTAAGCTAAATCAAAAATGGAAACAGATTTATTAAGATAGATCAGATCATAGTGTACATAACGAAAAAACAGCAATTTTTCGGTTTCATGGCTACTACCGTTCCGAAAACACAATTTCTTCGAGCTTCTGGAGACTGTAAGGGCAACAGCTACCCAAACACTGCTATTGTTCGAGTGTAAGGGGAGATCATACTAAATAAGTATTCTGTAGTTTTTGTATCTGCATACAAAATGTCTGCATTTGTGGTTAAATTCTGAAGAATAACAGCTCTAACAGTGGCGTGGTGCAAGATTTGTGCACGGGATTGTATGTTATGCACTGCATAAACTGCTTGCAGTATATCTGTCCAAAAGTTGTTGATGCTAGGAGTTGAATCTGCCATTGATTCCACTGAGGGCAATCACCTGAAAAAGTAACAGAGACAAGGACATCAGCTGAGCAGAGTGCGATAGGAACATTTCAAACAGACAAACAGACTAGCAGATTTGGCATGTACTCATAAAATGTATCTATAGCACCCAGGAAGAATGTACAGTAAAATTGTCCTGTAAAACTGAATTCTAATAACTCATAGTTCTTCTGTCACCTTGAATAGTTCAGCCATAAAAATAGTACAACTCTCACTTAATCCTTAATCAACCAATTTAGTCATACTATGAAATTTCCACGCAAAGAACCATGCCCTGTGAAATATTTCACTGGCAAATTGTAAAAGTGCACAAAAAAAAACTATTCACAGTACATTTTTCCTGGGCATATCAAACCTAGCGTTGAGTCTTTTGTACAAACAATGTCCAGATTTTACAACGCTATGATCAGAACCTTTGGATGGGTTTTTTTTGTGGTGCATGATGCCCTTTTGTTTTGTTCTTCTTTTCGTCATTGGAAATTCTGATAATCCTGATAACTCACTTTATATCCCCCCTCTATTTGTCACAAACACTGGGAATCCCACCACTATTTATTGATCCCTAACCCCCTTCTCCTTCTTACCAATATAAATGGAGTGTGCTCATTTAAGAAGATATTAATTCATTCATTATCTTCCACTTGATCCACACGGGGTCGCGGTCCAGCTAGTGCAACTCCGGGTGCAAGGGCAGGAACAACCCTAGACAGGACGCCAATCCATTATAGGGCACACAACCTGTCGTACACACATTCACACACTAAGGGCTACTTAAAGACACTAATCAACTAACACGTATTTATACTGTGGGAGGAAACCGGAGTACCCGGAGCAAACCCCCTCAGACACAGGAAGGACACGCACACGCCACACGGATTGAACCCGGGACTTCTTGCTGTGAGGCAGCGGAGCTACCCACCGAGCCACCGTGCCGCCCCCATTTAAAAAGTCATGAAACAGAAATTTGAAATTCCTTCACCATTTTTAAACACGGTAAGTCATTTTACCACCCAACCTTAATCAAAACCGTCTTGTATAAAACAGATTACGGATTGCGAACTCAAATCCGATTACATTTATAGTGTAAAGGTGAACTTGCAATAAGACCAACGGCTAAAATCCCTTACTCTGTTCAACAAATAAACCGGAGTGCATTTCTAAAGCCGGGTTCGGGTTTCAGAATGGCCAGGATGGAAACCGTTTGCGTCAGTAACACGCCAGATTATCGTTGTTTTGCAAAACAAAGGCCATTCTACAGCAGCAGATTACCAAGAAATGAAAGATCTTATTTAGTGGCGGCCTTGCGCATGGATGATGCGTTCACTTCTTCCTCTGCACGTATTCGAGAACATTTCACCATTCGTCTAATTAGACATGAAAAATCATGTCCGGTTTTACACAGCATGAATGAGCGATCTTAAAACACGCCTAAAAGAAGCCGACATGATATGCCATCTCAAAAACAAAGGAAAACTGAGCAGTGCTGTGGCCTTACAGGCAAAGTTTCAAATAGCAATTTAAATTGAAGAGGTGTGATGGACGGATGAGTGGAACAAGATTAGAACCTCTTAGGGGATGAGTTTTACTGCAAGTTAGCTGTATGCCTGAGAAGAGCTGCAAAATGAGAATTGTCCTAAATATCTTTGCAAACGGACATCTAGAATGCCAAAAGCCCACAAAACAGTGCTTGCTGATTTATTTTTTATTTTTTTAAATAATTAGACAACGTCCGCGACATGGTGACATCAAGGTCAAGGTCTTTTTTAACGTGGCTTGTATATACGTGTGTGGTGTTGCCAGGTGTCCTTCCCAAGCACCAGCAAGGCGTGTATGCAAGCAGTCCTCGAGTACCTCTACACCAATCAGCTTTCACCCATGGCAGATCTGGACCCAATGGAGTTAATTGCCCTGGCAAACAGACTGTGCCTTCCCCGGCTCATCGCCCTGACAGGTGGGCTCTCCATCATCCTTCATACGCGCACATAAGCACAGACCAAAGCCATGTGGCCTGTACAAAGTTGGATCAAACTGTCATTTTAGGTCCTACGTTCTGTGTTGCTAAGCAACGAGAGACGTCAAGGCTCTGGGGGGGGGGATTTATTCCACAGAGCACAGATTGCAGCCTGTCTTACTTAACGTCATTAAACATCTATGTAAAGCAGTTACACTGGCAGATTGACGTTGATCTATGACTGCTGTGGAGGCGAAGGTCTACATCAGGCTTTGTGATTGAAACGTTCAGTCTTGGGTCAAGGGAAATGATCCATTTAGTTCTCAACCTTCAGTGTTTTACTATTCAAATGCCGGGGTTTGTTCAAAGCAGTGGGACGTGCTTGGGGGCCGGGGTTAACTGAGCGGCCTTGGGCATTCCAGTTTATTCGAGCTGAAGGTTTTGCTTCTCCAATTCTCCAACAGAGCAATATGCCGTGAGTGAGCTGCTGAAAGCCTCCAGAGATGGCCAAGACATCGACGGCGAGGTTCTCAACTACCTGGAACATGCTCAGGTTTTGCTTCTGTATTTCTTATTTACCTGTACACGTTTGCTCTGTTTTAGACCGAAACGGACGTTACCATAGTCACGCAGATGCTTTGATACTCTTTATTTTATGCAATGTTATTCATTAAAACACACTTTGAAAACGTTTAGTACAGTACTGTACGATACAGTGTCTTGTATATTTTCTCACTTCGCAAGGGAAAAAAAGTAGAAAGAGACAGTGCCTTGTTTTTTAAATCCATATCGAGACTGCAATACTGTTTTCGGTCAGAAGGTGTCACAAGAGTCCTGCTCGTACTAGTTCTCTGTCACTGATATGACGTGATGGATATAAGACGGATCTTGGTGTTCCATTGTAATTCTAAAGACCTGGCCGGTAAAGTGAACAGATGTTAAACGGCAAACGCCTGTATTTAAATTTAAATTAACCGATTTTTACATGCCAGTCACTTACACGCGCAGTTTTTCGGTGCCAGTTCTAAGACGTTTACCACTGTTTCATTCTTCTTACAGTTCCACAATGCCAACCAACTTACTGCTTGGTGCCTGCATCACATCTGCACCCACTACAATATCATTTGTGCCAATTATCGCAAAGAGGTCAAGTCCAAATCGCTAGGTAAGTGCAACACGAACAGAGCGACAACTAACCCGATGGTGTGGAAAATCGCAGCAGCTTGCATTATTTTGCATTTAGGTCACGTTTATATCCAGACTGGTCAACAGCGTTTAATAAACCTGTACATTAAATGCTTTGCTCAATGGTTCAGCGGTGGCTCGGGGGGGTAGCAGCGCTGCCTCACAGCAAGAAGGTCCCGGGATCAATCCCAGGGTGGAGCGCTCTGGGTCCTTTCTGGATGGAGTCTGCGTGACCTTCCCGTGTTTGTGTGGGTTTACTCCGGGTACTCCGGTTTCCTCCCACAGTCCAAAGACATGCGTGTTAGGTTAAGTGATTACTCTAAATTGCCATTGACGTGTGTGTGTGTGTGTGTGTGTGTGACTGGTGTTGAGATGAACTTGTGTTTGCGTGTGCTCCTGAGATGGCCACGGATGCCGATAGCGACGTTAAAGAAGCCAAATAAACAAACAAACAGAAGCACAAGTGACAGATATGTTCAGGTTAGCTATCATGAATTGTATTAACCGTACAGTCACTTGATGGATCATGGATCTCCACACATTTCTGTCTTTCCTCGATGTGATCCATGAAGTATTTCGGCAGGATAGTGGAGTAGTTTGCCATTGCTTTCCCCACCCCTCCCCATTCATCCAGTCCAGTTACACACCTGGGGTGTTTCGCATACACAAGTCAATGACAATTTAGGTACCAATTAACCTAACACGCATGTCTTTGGACTGTGGGAGGAAACCGAAGTACCCGGAGTAAACCCACGCAGGACATGTAGACTCCGCACAGAAAGGTCCCTACCAGAGATGGTTAAAATCTTTAATATACTGCTCACAAAAATTAGGGCATAATTCATTTTGAAATGTTCCCTAATTTTTGCGCGCAGTATATTTAGCGTTGTTTTTTTTTTTTTTTTTTTTCCCTTTTTCTTTTTCTTTTTCTTGTTAAGAGATGGAACCTATCGGTTCCTCCCTCCATCTTCCTGTTATAGACAACTAGCTGTTACCTACTTAGCTGTTAGCTAGTGTTTTCTCGCTCAAATATCTTGATCAATATTGCTGCAAAATGACTTGATGTTTTCTCAGACATGTATGTATTTTTTGAAGCTGGTCATTAAACACTGTGGGACTGTGGTAGCCTAGTGGATAAGGCTCTGGACCAGAAGGTTCAGGGTTCAAATCCCATCTGTGCCACAGTCGGGTCCTTGAGCAAGACCCTTAACCCACAATTGCTTGGATTGTAAATCTGTAATAATTGTAAGTCACTCTGGATAAGGGCGTCTGCTAAATGCCTTAAATGAATGAATAAATAAACACAGTGTAACCGTCTCAGCAGTAGCTACATAAGCAATAGTGAGTGAGGTCATAATGTCAGGTTGGTTGAATTGGCAGAATTAGATTCATTTACAAAATGGACAAACGTGATTGACCATTTTTGGGTTAGACGTGTTCCTTTTGAATACCTGCCAGCGCTTTTTTCTTTTTCTTTTTTCTATCATAGTACACCATAAGAGTATGTAATCATTTTGTTTACATTATTCCGTGTGAAGCCAATGAAACCGTAGCCTCATAGCCCTTCAGATGTCAGTGTACCTTAATCTGTGCTTATGTATGATTTGTGCTTCTTGACATTGATTGCTCTCAATGTTCCTGCCACGAAATGATCAGAGAACCAAGAGTACTTTGAGAGGCACCGCTGGCCTCCGGTCTGGTATCTGAAGGAGGAAGACCACTACCAACGGGTCAAGAAGGACAGAGAGAAGGAGGATGTGGTTCTTAACAAGTACCACTCACGGCGCCACTGGTGTTTCTGGAGCACCTCTCCTGCAGTGGCCTGAGGAAAGTGGTGCGTCATTCTGAACCGTCCAGCTAGCTGTTAATGTTTTGTCTTAACCTGCAGAAGATACGTCTGATGGTGCACTGTAATCTTTTCCTTTTCTACATTAGGTTCAAGTAGCCATCCTAAAGGTTCCGAAGCACAATTTGTTTCCGTATAATTCAGACCATTGAATTGTCATTGAATGTCCGTAAACTACGGTCAAACCCCGTTATCTGAATGTACCGCTGTCCAGAACGGTCACATGACCACATAACCTGGTTACTTCCTACTCATTCTGGCATCTTTAAAAGCTTTTTGTGGTGCAGGAAAGGTTTTTTCATTCTCACGCCCACCTGTTATCTCTGGGGTGGAAGTGGTATGGCTCTATACCATAAGCAAGATATCACGTACTTCACTGTTTCTTCTACCGCTAAATGCTCATACAGGAACGCTCTGCTTAAAATCCCTCCAATCAATGTCTGTTTTATGCTTAGGAATTATATTAGGAAATAAAAATCTGCCCTTATATATATACAGTGGAGACTCTGAATTCTAGCGCTTCTTCGTTCGACCAATTCAGACATGGAACGGTCGGTTAAAATTTTCGTTTTGCCACCCACTCGTTTGAATGACAGAAAACTAGTACATGCGAACCTTTGTGACACCTGTTGATAGACTAGAGAATCACAGTCTTGAAAGGCGGAAAAAAAAAAATTTGTACCGTCGCAAAGTGTTTCAAGCATTGGAAAAGATACATGGATAAGAAATACAATACTGTTTTAATTCACATCAATGTTTAATCTAACACACAGTGCGCAAAGCGGGAACTATTTTGTGACTGGTGGTGTTTGTTCAACATCCATATCGGTCCCCGTCCTGTCACACAGAACGTAAAGCAGACCTTAAACGGCCCATACTTTATATAAAATAAACAACCATCACTTCAAATAAACTACTGGATAAAACAAACATTTATGTTACTCACGTACGATTTCTTACGATTACCTGTTCTTATGGTGGGATTGAAGAAATTCAGATAGCAGAGTTTCAGATTTCAGGGTTTGACTGCAATTAATAAAACGTGCTCCATAATTTTTCCTGGTACAGAGCCATTTTGAAGCGACTCCAGTGATAAAATTGTCTTGCAAATATATGTGATTCTTTAAAACGAATGAATTTTGCAATAGACACACACAACTCAGTGACAAACTGGTGTTCACCAAAATTGTAACATCAATGTATCCTCTAAACCGATTGTAGTTGTACCAGGGTGTGGGTGTATGCTGCCCTCTTTGGCCCCAGTCAATAAATGTGTAAACTTTAGGTACATCAGTGCAATAAGGTACGCCACAGGGGCCAAAATGTGCCCTCCTAGTCCCAGGGGATTCCATGGCTCACCTGGCTACTCCTGTAACTTTTTGCAGCCATAGAAGTTAACACAAAAGTTAACTCTTCTTTCTAGAAGGGCTTCGCATTCTGGCTTTGCTCAAAACCAACAAGCTTAACAAACCATAATCAGTCACATAATCGATTTTCACAGTGGTTGTGCTAGATGTTCCTATAGTGGCTTGTGACTATTTACATAGCAAAGATCGGCAGAGGAAGCCTCAGGTTTCTTGAGCCTCGGCGCTTCCATGATGGGGATTGACTGAAAGCGGAGGCTTTTGCTTTCAGGGGATCTTCGTGTTGGTCAGCATATTCTGTACCTACTCTACCTGGGTGTTTGTGTATGAAGTACCAGCTCATCCATACTGTATCCAAACCAGGCAGGTCACCTTGCCTATCGGTAAAGGGAAACGAAATACTTGAAAAATACAGTAGTTTAGCCATGTAGTGTAACTAAATGATTAGTAATGGTGTGCATTAGACATACACCGATTCTTTTTTTTTTTTTTTTTTTTTTTGGGCATATTTACTGGGGACTGTCATTCTACAGACCAAGTGGCTGGTTCATTTGGTACTTGCTAATTAACAAAGGCCTTCGATCTTGTTGGACATTCAACTTGATGTACCGTTTGTTTGTGTATTTATTTGTTTTATAAATGGATTATTATTTGATGACTTACATAATAAAGTTACATGCAAATGCTTGTAGTGCGCGGTCTGTCTTGATATTTTATCAGTTACAGAATTACAACGTTGCAGTGTGTTACAGATAACAATGCACATGAGCATTTGAGTGATGCAAACGTGCACTCAATATCTCACGTACAACAAAGTGAGCAACAGAAGCCAAGCTAGTGCAGTGTGGGCTAATATATATATACACACACACACACACACACACACACACACACACACACACACTATATATATAGATATATATGTGTATATAT
>JAUZST010004515.1:0-16264 GCA_034779995.1 Parotocinclus haroldoi | reverse complement strand
CCCGTTCCAGTTTTCCTTTCCCGTTTGCATTCCCGTTGGTCCCTATATTGTTTTTGCTCGTGGTGTGCTCTGCTTCTGTCCACCCAGGTCCCAGTCTCCATCCTGGTCACAGCTTCCGACCGTTCCCTACCGACTCCGACCTCCACCGTCTCATACACACACACCCTGCCTCCTCGTTCCATTGTTCAATTAACCTCCCGTTGTTCTGCATCCTCGTCTCCGTTACGCTCTTTCAACCGCTCGTGACACTAACCACTCACCATGTGGGATTAATAACAGGGGTGCAAGGCTGATAAAATGCAAGGGATCGTTGTTTCTGTCCACATTCTTTTTAAGGACTGACTACAGGTTCTTAATGGGATTGAGATCTGGGGAGTTTCCTGGCCATTGACCCAAAATTTGAACGTTTTGTTTATCAAGCCACTTTTTCCTTGTGGCATGGTGCTCCATGATGCTGAATAAAGCATTGTTCATCTCCAAATCGTTGGAAGAAGTTGCTCTTTGAGAATCTTTTGATACCACTCCTTATTCATGGCAGTGTTCTTAGGCAAAAGTTTGAGTGTGCTTAGTCCCCTCAACCAACTCACACATAAATGGTCTCAGGAATATTCATTTTTGACTCGTGGTAGTGCTCACCTTTTCCTATCCAGACAATAATTTTTCCAGATGTCCCAAACATTTGGAAGGGTGCTTCTCCAGATAAAATAACTTTACCCCAGTCCTCTGCAATCCAATCTCAATACAGAACTTCAGAATGTCAGTCTGAAGTCTGTCTCACTGTGTGTTCAGAGGCACTCAGACCTGCCCCCTGAAAGCTCTTCACTGGTGGTGTACCAATCTCATAGCTGCATCCTCGTTAGTAGATGGCCCTGACGCTTGCTTGACTTTCTTGGGTGTCTTGAAACTCTCCCTGAAGTTCTTGGTGATTCAATATATGGTTGGTGTTACAAACAGCAATATGAACTTAACTGCTTATTTTTAACATTCGCATATTATGTATTTCTGTATATTTAACAGTTTAACATTTTTAAATAAATAAATGACAAACTATAATATTATTGTCTCATTTGTTTAATTGGGTCCTCCATATATATGTTTAGCATTTCTGTATAACTCTGATGACTTTGGTGTCACATTAGTGCAGAAATGTTCAAGCACCATTGTCAATATTATGTTTCATTAAAATGCAGCTTGTATTTTTATTCTATCAGCTTTTTATGTATGCAACTTGCCATGTGTTTATATTTAAACTGCAGCATAGTGTATATATGACAGTAAAACTGGAGTCTGAAAGAATATATAGAAAAATTATAATAATATTGAGTTGCTTTTTAAGATTACTTTCAAGCACTCGGGTGATTAATTAAATTATTAAATTTATGAAGGGAGATCTACATTGCTCACAAATTAGAGGTTATTTCAATATATGACTGAATTCACATAATTGTCAAGACCGGTTGAATGAGCGTATTGGAGACGAGGATGCAGAACAACGGGAGGTTTATTGAACAAATGAAGGAGGAAGCAGGGTGTGTGTATGAGTCGATGGAGGTCGGAGTCAGGAGTCGGTAGGGAGTGGACGGAGACTGTGACCAGGCTGGAGAACGAGACCTGGAGCCAACAGAGAAAACAGAGCACACGACAAGCAAAACCAATACAGGGACAAACTGGAATGCAGGCAGGAAAGGAAAACTGGAGCAAGTACAGCCAGGGAAAAAAGAAACAGGAGAAGAAGAAATGAGAGTAGGGATAGTCGGTGAACTGTACGGGGCTGCCACGGACGGAACCGAGCGAGGACGGAGAGAGGGAGGGAGATAGCAAGATTGTTAGTACCAAAAGGGAGAGGGAGCATTAGTTCACCGACAGCAGAGATGTTAATCTGAAAACAAACAATGGGTGAGACCTAACTCAGCCCCAGCCAGTTGAAAACTAACCACCTGTGTCGACAAACAATAACTGAAAACGCTCCTGACAAACGACGATGCAGGGAAAGGAGCAGGAGTGTGAGAAACAGGGAGATAAAAATACTGGAGCGACAAAAAAGGGGTGCAGACCAATCAACCATACGCTAAACACGAAGGGAGCTAAACACTTAGAGGAAGGGGGAGAGGAGAAGGGGAAGCGTGTAAGGGAACACACAAGGTAATCAGAGACAAACAAATCCTAAAAACTAAGCAATCGTACACACACTCACCCAACGCTGAACGAACACGGAGATCGGAATGACACTGATAATAAGGAGCAGGAGAAATCACAAGGATTAACGCTCGGTATGTCGGCAAATCGAACAATACTTCGCACCCGTACAGGGGAAAAGACAGAGCTTAAATAGTGAGAGGCTCAGACCCGGAATTAACAAGCCGCACCTGCTGTAGAGAAAAGCGGTGATTAGAAGGAGGGGCTGAGCGAACGAGGGAGAGAGAGAGAGAGAGACGGAATCGGGATTCCTGACACCTAGGTGTACATGGAATTTTTCTTTGAATAGCTGACCCCAGGGTACATAGAAGGCCTGCTTAAGGGATTAATCTCACTTGGGAAAATCTGGGGAACTATAATATATGACCAGTGATAGAGAAGCCTGGGCTGACTCTTTCTGCCTGTTTCCTTTGTAAACTTTACCTGGGAAGGTGTAAGGACCACTCAAGAATAGTCACTGGGGCAAAAGCTATGCTAAGCTACTTTACACTAGGCTAATGGCTAGAGAGCGAACCTTACGGAGCCAGTTACCGGTAGAGGACGGAATAATCTGGCGATAGCATGTTCCAAGTGTGTGATCGGTTTGAGCTAGGAGACGAGGAAGTTCGGGTGAATATGATGTGCAATTTCAGGCAAACAAAGTTGGGGTTAATAATCTTTTCAACCGGGAACAGTCCGATATAGCTGGGTGCTAACTTTCTGGATTCAGCTCAGAGTGGAATGTTCTGCACCATAAGCCATACCATTTGTATAGGCGTGTCCTATACATGGAGATAGGGTCTCCAGTGGTTGGCTGTATATTGAACAGTGCCATGGGCCTTGAGGAACACAGTTCTGGTGGCATTCGAGACCCCCCGGGAGTGGCACATGTGGTGTGCAACAGAGGGGACTGCTTTGTCGATCTCCTGGTCAGGGAATAGTGGCAGAAGGTACCCCAGGGAGACTTTGAAAGGTCAGCCAGTGGTTGAGTTGGTGAGGGTGTGATGGGCATATTCTGCCCATGCCAACTGGAAGCTCCATTTGGTGGGTGCCTTGAAAATCAAGCAGCGTAGAGTGGCTTTGATCTCCTGATTGGCCTGCTTAGCCTGCCTGTTGGACTGGAAGTGAGGAAGTGAGACTCACTGTGGCTCCAAGGTGTCTGTAGAACGCCTTCAATACTTGAAGGTCTGAGACGATGTCAGAAGAATCTTCACAGGTTGGCCTGCATACGATGGTTACCTGCGTGGCATGTGAACCTCGAGGAGTGTCCAGACAGCAGAGTCGTAGGCCTGGCTGAGTGTGGAACATAGAGATGGCCTAGTGGTCCAGGCTCCATCCCCTGTGCCTCTTTGACCACCCATTGAATCTCCCAGGTGCCATCAGATGATCGGGGGGTAGTATGGCCTCCTCGCGGTCAGGCGTGTCGGTCAGGGAGAATTGGCGCGAGAAGGTGTCCGGCTTGAAGTTTCTGGAGCCAAGTCGGTAGGTCAATGAGAATTTTAATCTCGCAAAGAAAAGGACCCACCTGGCCTGGTGAGAGTTCAGTCATCTCGCCGTATGAATGTAGTGAAGGTTCTTTTAATCAGTCCAGACTACAAATGGTTGTTTTGCACCTTTGAGCCAATGTGTCCACTCCTCTAAGGCAAGCTTGACTGTCAGCAGTTCCCTGTTGTCCAGCTACATGGGCTCTGGATCAGAATCGGGGCTAGAGTCCTGTGTCAGAAAAGAGCTGTGGGCCCTATGCAGGGTAACAGGATCGTCCAGACCGGGCGCAATTGACCAAGTCAACCAAGGCTTGTAGGCAAAACACAAGCTTGTCCTTGAGGCTCTCAGACAGTCCTTTCCGGAACGCCTTGGCATATTTGGAGACCGGATGGGAGCCCTGCCGCAGACCGATGAGGCAGGTCAACGTCGCTTCGAAATGGCTCGGGTGATCGGCCCGGAACCAAAGGACGAGTGTGGCCTCATCCCACGTTAAGGCCCTATGTCGAAGGAGGCCGATAACCGAATAGAACTTGCTAGCATGGGTGACAAAAGCCGAGGGGCGCTGCTTGAATACCAGGCCACAATGCAAGAGAAACCCCCGAAACTTGCCCAGGTCATCGTCGAAAGGAGCCGGATGGCTCCAATAATGTAGGTAGAGTTCTGGTGGTTCAGGTGGACCAGTTGGTGCAGTCAGAAGAGAAGAGGACTCTCAAAGACTGCGGGTGTCTGGCTCGCGAGGGGTGTGCTGACCGGTTCAGAAAAGGCATGACTGAACTTAGTAGTGAGGTGGGCAATCTGTCTAGTGAGAAGACTGTCTGTTTAATAATTGGTCATGTTGTGATAGTAAGCTTTGCTGACGGCCAAGGGCGAACTCAACCAAGTGTTAGGCCATAGCCTTTGGATCTGCGGGTTCCATTTGGCCAGATTATTCTGTTTATCCATGGGTAGAATTTTGGAACCCGACGAAAACACTCAGGAGATAAGGTGCAATAAGAAGTGTTTAATAAGGAAATAAACAATGCTCTAGTAGGCTGGTGTATAATGCAAACAATGAACAAGGAGAAACAAATATATAACATATATTGGATGACCCTGGCGGGAGGCAGAGGCTGCCATGCTGGATAACAGCAGCTCTTGTGGACTGCGATGGGGGGGCGGAGGGTCAGTGCTTGTAGCTCCTCGCTTTGATGGTGATGGTGCTTGGGAAGGCTATGAAGCACAGCTACGAATCCTCGCCAAGTATTGCGGCTAGAGCCAAGAGATGACGGCGATGTATGGCGTTAAGCGGTGCGGCACTCTAGGTGATCGCTGACCTTCCAGAAGACCAGTATCATGACTTGGACGCCCTCATCCAGGCGTTACGGCGCTGGTTTGCGCAGCATCCAGCAATTCCGGTTCTACGGCAGCAATTCCAAGAGCGATAGCGGTTGGCAGGTGAGAAGGTCACGGTGTTAGCGGTGGAAGTGGCCGCCTTAATTCGGCAGGCTTACCCAGGTTATCCAACCTACATGTTTAATGACATGGCGCTTGAAGCGTTTCTGTTGGCGCTGGTGGACACTGGATCTACGACACCTTGGTGCGACGTGGCATGTTACGAGAGGCTGCGGCAACCTGTACAGCAACCAGTATGCGGACTAACCTAACCAAGCATCGTATCAATACCAGGAGTGTGGCTCCTGTACGTTTACGCTGGCACCGACTCGCGTGGGCGACGAAACAAGCGGCTCAGGCTGAGATTAAAAAGATGACAGCAGCCGGCATTATTGAGCCGTCGAGTAGCCCGCGGACGTCCCCAGCTGTGTTTGTGTGGAAGAAATCAGGCGCATGGAGGTTCCTGTGTGGACTACCACCAGTTAAATCCGTTGCCACGGATTGAAGACGCACTGGATCACGTGGCAGGATCGACTTGGTTCAGTATGCTGGACTTCCGTAGTGGTTATTGGCAGGTGACTGCAGATGACAGCATTCTCCATTGGAGAGGGACTGTGGCAGTTCACAGTTGCGTCATTTCATTTGTGTAATGCACCTGCTACAGTTGAGCGGTTAATGGTGCTCATGCTAGTGGATGTACCACGAGATTGTTACGCTGTTTACTTGGATGACGTTATGGTTCATGCTAAATGTTTTGTGCGTGCTGTGTCCAGTGTGTGGTTGGTGTCCAGTCTTGCTCCACCCGGGGAAGTGTCACCTGCTCCAGTCGAAGTTGAGTTTTCTGGGGCATGTTGTCAGTTGGGAGGGTGTTGCTACGGACCCAGAAAAGATTGACGCAATTAGTCAGTGGCTGACACTGGCAGATGCCGGCGAGTTGCAGAGCTTCCTGGTGTTAGCGTTTTATTATAGCCGTTTTGTGTGGAGCTTCGTGGTTATCGCCATGGTTCTCCACCGTTTAACAGGTAAGATAGTTCCATTTGTGTGGACTGATGAAGCAAATGAGGCATTTCAGCATCTCTGCTTCGCTCTGACAACTGTGTCAGGTGCTGGAACAGGACAGGGAACTTGTCCAGCTTCGGCGTCCTATGTCTCGCTCTCTATGGGTGTGGGATGGGCTGGTGCACTGACGGTGGGAACTATCCAACGAGGGTTTTGTTTGGCAGCTCTTGGTACCTAATGTGCTCCGTGACGGCATCTTGTGGGCGGTGCATGATCCGGCAGAGGTTGGGAACTTTGGCATGGCCAAGACTCTGCGTCGACAGCGGCAGCGGTTCTACTGGACTGGGCTCTGCATAAGGGTCCAACGGGTCGCTCGCACACGCCCATGCAGGCGTCGCAGTCTGGTTCACCCATAGAGAGGGTGGCCGTAGATGTCCAGGAGCTTTTTCCCAAGATGGAAAAGGGGAACCGGACTGGACTATTTTACCAAATGGCCCGAAGCGTACGCGGTGGCTGACCAAAGCGCAGTTACTACTGCTAACTGCCTTCTGGAGCAGTTCTTCTGCCGTTTTAGGCTACCTGAAAAGCTCCATAGTGACCAGGGATGGAATTTAGAGTCCCAGGTCATGGCGGAGATGTGTGAGTGGTTAAGAGTTTGGAAAACCCGAACCATGCCACTTCGTCCGCAAAGTGATGACCTGGTGGAGAGGTTCAACCGAACACTCTCCACTCAGCTTGCCATCATGACAAGCGAGCTGCATCAATACGTGCTGTGGTTACACCCGCGAGTTGGGTTCTCAGATGGCTGCGTTGTATGAGGCAGCCAGAGAACATCAGCGTGGGCCGAGCAAGCGACTGTCAACTGGGGCTAGAGTGTGGTTGTTTAACCCACGGCGGCGTAAAGGTCGGTGCCCCAAGCTGCAATCCGACTGGGAAGGGCCGTACACGATCTCCCAATGTCTGTTGGATGTTGTGTATAGGATCATGGTACACCGCGATCACCTCGCGAACGTGGTGCTTCTTAGGAAGCTACCCCGGCCCTGGGGTTCCCAGACGGGCATCCGAGGCAGGAGCGGTGGGCTCCCGGCTATTTGGCCAACTACACCACTGGCTGACACGTTCAGGGCGAGCGTGGGCATACAGGAGCAGGCGTTTTTGGTTATTGTTTTTTTCCGGGAGGTCAGAAAGTCACAACATTAGAGGGGCTGGGTTGCTGGGATGGCTCTGTCTTTGGGGGGCTATGTAGCAAAGGTGTTCTGTTATTTTGGGTATGTGTCGTCCTGTGTACTGTTTGATGTGCTTGCGGGCTGGCTCTGATAGTGAGTGAACGTGACGTGGCATGTTTGGGGGTGTGAACATGCGTATTTATGACTTTGTGGGTTTATTTTGGGTGACCATAAATGTTGTCTTATGTGAAACTTTGTGTTTAGGGAACTGATGTAGACTGTCTTGTGATTATTGTTGTCTTTTGTGGAATGACTTGATTTAGTTCTACCGTTTGTGTGGAAGTTGTCTGTGTGCGTTGGTTGACTGCTGCTGTCAGTGTTAAGGTGAACCTCGGTACTGCACTGGGTATAATAGTTCTTGTTAGAATAGGTATTTGTGCTTGTACCAGGAAGTTTAATAAAAAAAGCCATGTTCCAAGCTGGCACCTGCCTGGTCCTTATAGCCCAACGCCACAGTATTGTAAACGTTACCATAGTAATGAGAAGGGTTTAGGCTTTGTTAATCTGCAACAAGGAGTCTAAAATTGTGAATCGTTAAGACATACTAAGAACTAGATGTTCTGGTGGTGAAAGCACATAGGGCATTGACTCTTTCCCTCTGGGAGTGAGCATGCCTTGCCACTGAAACTTTCATGTTTAGGACTACAGTGACTGTTTACTGGACCAAATATGCTTGTTAAATTGTATTATTTTCAAATTTTATTTATTTTCATTATGTGTATTTTATTATGTTCTTCCCAATATTACACTAATAATTAATTAATTAATGCTAGTTAATATTTATTTAGCTTGTGTTTAAAGTATTACTATAAAGCTATTGATTAGATAGGAAGGTGGATTCCCTTTTTGAGTCTTGGTCCTTGGTCCCAAGGTTTCTGAGGAGTTTTTCTTGCCACTTTTGCCCTAGGCTTGCTCTGGGCTGGGACTGGGCTTAGATAATAGAGGATAATATAAAAATATTTAGCTTACTGAGACACTGCCCCATTGTAAAAAGAAAAATAAATCTGATTTAGGTAAGATTGGTTTATCATGTCCACAATACTGATTTAGTTGATTTAGCTAAACCTGTATTGTAACTTAATCTCACATGCAGCATTTGCATAGTCTGATTGGAAATGCATTTAGATACATACGTTTCACACAGCTAATATTCTGCTATTTAGGAGATAATTTGAAGTATGACACATCTTCAGATTTGGATTGGCCTCAATTCAAATACACACACCATTAATCAAATTCTTAATGGGTTATTTAGACTGCATGTCATGTAAATTTATCCAGTGATCCAAAACCAGCCATTAGTAAATCAACAGCCTAAAACAAAGAAGATCCAGCCAATACCATTGAGGTGTAATAGCAAGACGTCTGCAAGGACAATGCAAGAAAACAAACAAAGTTGATCATAATTCATAATAATACTTTGGTATCCACTTTATCAAGATGTTTAATTAAGACCAAAATTCCCTTTTGTGAGGACAGGTGTGGCTCACAAACTATTCACTAGAAGCATGTCCCATCACTGAGTCCTACTACTGATTCCCACCACTGGCAAGCTGTCACTGTTGCGCCCTAATGTACTTATATTGTTAAGATTTAATGCATGATTACATTAGCTGTAAGGTGTTCTGGCTATGGGTGTCAAACTTATAGTACATTTTTGGATGTATTATTAATTAATGTAATAAAAGTAGAGTGGCCTTGCTGGCATTGAGCCATTGAGGTACTCAAGGTTACGGTGGTCCGTGACTATGGTGAAGGGATGCAGTGCCCCTTGGAGTCAATGAGGGCCAGCATGAGTCAAATTATTCCACTCCGCTGGGGTAAGTTCGTATTATAAAAAAACACCACTGGGAGCAGGGTTCTGTGCTTCTCACGCAGTAAAATGCACAGCTCCGACAACAGACACACTTCCAAGTCGAAGTGAAGCTCTGGATTGGGATGCTTGAAGATCGGGGCCTGTGTGAAGACTTCCTTGAGGTGCTGGAAGGGCTGTGCGGCTTCTGGGTTTCCACACCAGCCAGCGCACACCTCCCATAGGAGATCAGTGAGGAGCACAGAGATGGGGCTGAAGGTATGGATGAACCGCCAGTAGAAGTTGGCACAGCCCAGGAAATGCTGCAGATCCTTATCTTTTACTAAATTTCATGTTACCCACTGCAAGTGCTGACAGGATTTTAAACCTTTGACTAATACTAAATGTTTGATGAGAAAATGCAATTCCTTTACATGACTGTGTGAAGGATAATAAAGACCTCTGATAAGTAATTATAATTTCCAGTGTATTGCATGTGTGTGAGGGAAATGAATAAGCCCTGTACAGGTTGTAACAAGTTCGACACATGGAAGTCACCAGTAGTGTGTTGATGAAATCCTTTTCGGCCCCAAAATCGATTAAGGCTATGTAAAAGTGAGAGAAGGTGTCTGTCAGGAGCCCAATGATGAGGTGGAAGGGTGTACGAGAGGAAGGGATAAACCCCATACTCAATGCTGTCAGCAGATCAGCAGATATCAGGTTCTGCTTGCTATGCATCTTAAGCCTAGTATGGGATAATCAAATATAATTTCCAGCGTATTGCATGTGTATGAAAGAAATGAATAAGCCCTGTACAGGTTGTAACAAGTTAGATACATGGAAGTCAGCATAGACTCATGGATCAAGCAGCTAAGCCTTCTGGGAGCAGGGGAGGGCTCTGGAAGAAACGGGGATGTGACGTATCACCTTTCACACAGAAAAAAGTGCACTTTACACACCACAATGTTTGATTTAGCAATTCTAAGGTGCTAAAAGGAAATTATTAAGAGGGCTATAATTACTTGAGATCAAGGACAACAGCAGGGAAGAAATTAAATCCAGATATTACAATATAAAACCCCAAGGAGCACTGTAACTCAAACATCCTGGTAGATATGACGCTGTTTTTCAAATTTGAGCCACACACTACAACCAGAAACAGTACAGAGTACACCTGACCATATCAAAGTAATTAGTCCAGAGCAACCACACTGGGCATTGCACACCAGGAATCTATACGTCTGGACTTTCAGTGTCAATGAACCTTACTAGACTTTGGCTGCTGGTAACCCATAAGATAACTCTATAACTGACAGCGCTCTCATCACCAGATTCAGGGATCAGGTCAATTGTGGCCAAACCAGGGGTCATCATTGTAGTGCAAGTGGTTCACATGTAAGCCTCGGGGCTCCATACATCCCTGGTTTGACCCTGACCTTGGACACAGTGTGGTGTATGTATGCCCATAAGGTAAATTTTTTGACCTCACATTACATAGCTTGCATAGTCATTGAGTTATGGTGGTTCTAGGTGGCGATTCTGGGCAGCAGACTGGGACCAGTGACTATGTGAGAAAGACCAGTTACTAACTAAATGTGCATTGTTGCCAGGTGTTCACAAGAGTTAGATAATTCACTCCTCATTTAGGCTTGGAGGAAGCTTATACAACCCCACCCCCCCCCCAAAAGCCCAGAACGTCATTTATGTGTTTGTTCTCCCACTGTTGTTACAAACATCCATATTTAGCATTTTTCTTAATATTCCTTATTTTAGTTTTAATCATTGTTTTTCTTTTTAAAGTGCCCTTGGTGTGTGTGTGTGTGTGTGTGTGTATGTGTGGATTGATGTGTGTATGATGGATCTGTGTACTGTCTAGGGTTGTTCCTGTCTCATGCCCTGTGCTGCCAGCTAGGTACTGACTTTCCCACGACCCTGTATAAGATTAAGTAGATAAGAAAATGAATGCTTGTATAAATAAATTCATGATTTTCAAATAAACAGATTGCTAAATATGCATACACAGGGTGCAAGGCGAGAACACAAGGTTCCACACCATTGTAGGACACACGCACTTACACAATCATACACAAAGTAAGGGCTATTTATAAACACCAATTAACCTAACACATGTCTTTGAACTGTGGGCTGAAACCAGGGTGTCAGGAAGAGATTGATTCCAGGCAATCTCACCTAGCTGCCTTCTCCCTGGGAACCTCCCGTACTCTGGGTGGCACTACCCTACTTAAACCCTTACCTGTCTCTGCTTTCTTGCCGGTTCTCGTCTTTCCAGAGTTTCCGTGCTCACTGCTTTCTTTCTATGCCGTTTGCTCTTGCCCTTCCTTCCTTCCTTCCTTCCTTGCTTCCTTCCTTCCTGTGTGTGTGTGTGTGTGTGTGTGTGTGTGTGCAGTGCTACCCACTAAGCCACCCCTGCTTAGTGTAGGGAATACCATTTTAATTAAAAGTTAATTACTACTACCTCAAATCAGTAAAAGTTGGAAAATACAAATAAACCATGCCACTGTTCCTTCCATTTCCTTTGACTTGTGTTTTATAGAATATCATATAGACCCAACGAATTTTATGTTTTGTCTGGTCATCTTCATTTCATTTGTTCAGTGAAATATTGTATCTCATGTTCTTGCTTTCTGTAATCAAATGAAAGTCAAAGTAATTGACAGGAACACTACATTTTTCTTAATTTGTATTTTCCATAACATCCCAAAATTCTATTTGGTGTTGTATTTCGTGTAAATGTTTTAAGTAGCTGTTGACCAGTAATGCTTAACATTTATTATTATCAATCTACAGGTCAAAAACAGAAGAAACAATCACAAGGCCTTAGTCTTTTGTTTGCAGCTAATCATCATATTTTCCAAGAGTTTCACTAACATGTTACATTAACTATTTATGGTACATTGTCAGAATAATTTATACTGAGAGTTCTCAGTTGTCTAACAAATGACAAGCTAATGTGCTTTTACAGCTGCTGTGAATTTAATGCTAGGCATCCTGAGCTCTGTGTATGTCATAGATAAATAGAGGAAAGGCTCTATGCTTTTTTCACTAGGCTAAAACAACTGGCAATTGATGAATGGTTTCTTCAAAAATATTCTAACCACAAAGGAATAGATTGGTATACTTTGTACTTTTTCTAACTGAAAGAATTGTATGAAATATATATAACATAAATATTATTATTCATTTAAATGTTATTATTTACTTAATTTTACTAATACTTTAATATACTTTTAAGTATTTACTTAATTAACATCTAGGCCACCCATGGAGGATGGGTCACTTTATGAGTCTTGGTTCTTCCAAGGTTTCTTCCTTTTACTTTCAGGGAGGTTTTCCTTTCCACTGTCACTCTAGACTTGCTCAATTTGGACTTGGCCTTTTAGGATAATATAAGATTGTAAAGCTGCTTTGAGACAATGCTCTGCTGTAAAAAGCACTATATAAATAAATTTGACTTGATTTGACTTGAGATATTCAGTACCTTGATAATCTCTGAAGAGAAATACATGATTTGACATGATCAAAGTGGAATATACATCAATAGTTGTTCCAAGGAACAGAAGGTGTGAGGAAACAATTTTAAGATTTGCCTGGTGTTGAATATCAATTGACATGAGTCAGTTAAAATAAAATGATTCCTCACCAGTAACCACAAGTAAACATAACCACAAACAGTAAATACTGTAAACCATGCTTGGATGTAATTAAGCCACTGAAATTAATGTAGTCTAAAAATGGGTCAAATAGGGCCTTTGTACACTTGCTATCATGACTGAATGTAAATGTATTACTGTATATAACTATGTATTTGTCATGCTTGTCTTAGTCACATTTACTAAATCTGACTTACAGAGTCATCAAATACTTTAGTGGAAATAAGATCAAGCTAGGCTTATTTTCACCAGACTGAATAATGAGAAACTAAATGCTCCTTGTTGTGAGCCCCCTTGAGTAGAAAGTCTGTGATTTGGGTATAGACCACTCAACATTTTTAACCATGTATTATTTGTGAGCTAATAATGGACTGTGGAAATAGTTTTTTTTCGTAATACAGTACTTAGAATGTTGACAGCTTCATCAGTCTTTATTCTTGTTTGGGGGTTGAGAAATGGAAATTGTAGAAGCATACAACAGTTTAGTTGAGAAACATAAAAAAAATCATTTTGTGGTGCGTGGCTTGGCAAGTTGGTGCACAACGACTGTACCAACAGGATGATGGAACTTAATGGTGCTTGATTAGAATCAAGTATACACTGCTACATAAATGTGGTAAAAAGAAAAAGAAAATGCAGTGGGAGCATTTACTAAATCGGATCCAAAATGACTGAATTTAGCACCCACTTACAGTTATTTTTATTGTCCACTTGAGAGAGGACTTTATATTCAGCTCTTAAGATTCTTTTTCCTAAGAAGAAAAATCTTGTTTTCCCACAATCCATACTCCAATAATTGCCTCCTGTGACAAAACCTCCACAGTGAGTGACATAATTTTGGACAGCCGACTCAAAAGATTGACTGCTGTAAGTGCTCAGTGCTGTAAATCTACAAGCAAGGGGTTGCTTAATCAAATACGCAATTGCTGCAGTTGCAAAGATATACCAGACATCTGCAGAGTACTAACACATGTTGGTTTAATTTACAGTATGGTATATGTTTACTAGCATATGTATACTGTATATTTTGTGACCCCTACTAAGTGTTTTATATTTGTGATTAAATATGATAGAAAACAATACCGGCTTGATACACAAGTCATGGGATTAGGAGGACCTGTTTAAGCAAACGAGACAAAATCTTATACTTGCTTGTGAATTGAGGACAATGATTCAGTATTACATAACTGTGAGTGGAAAAATAATGTGAACCTTGCTTTTAAAACCTAGTATAACCCTCCTGTGCAGACATCATTGCTACTGAACATTTCCAGTAACCCTTCATCAGTCCTACATCAGCTTGGAAGAATTTTAGCAAATTCCTCTTGGTTGGTGGCTTTACTCACATGAACTTCTTACTTCAGGGCCTTCTACAACATTTCTACTGGATTAAGGCCAGTACTTGGCAATTCCAAAACATTAAATTTATTCCTCTTTAACCATTATTTGATAGAACAAAGTATGCTTAAGGTCGATACTGCATAACCCACACTACCTTGAGATTGCTGGTATAGTTCAGATTTTTACATCAAATAGGGTGTATACATGCACTTAACAGTCAATCAATAATGATTTGATTTCTGAAGTTATCAAGTGTTCACCTATACAGCATACTCCAGACTATCATTTAATAATTTTTTATCAGTTTATTAGTTTACGTCCCATCTTTCTATGGTATTAATAGCTGATCTAATTATTGCCTGGGATGTAAATCAAGTAATCCTAGAGGTTTCTCATTATCTGATCCCTCAAGTGCATGTATACTTATCATTTGGATTACTGAGAACATCTGTTTATCTACAGTTTTTAGATTATTAAGTGCATGTAAACACACACAATCTGGCTAAACCTTTTACACCCAGGTGTGGCAAAACAGACTCAACCCATGACACTGCCAACACCACCTTTCAAGGGTGGGTTAAGACTCTTATGTTGGAATACAATGTTCTCCTTTCTCTGATGTAACGTTTCATATACAACTTGTTTAATTCAAACTGTTTCATTGACAACACCTCGCTCTAATTTTACATTCACATTAACTACAGTACTAATCTTAGAAATTCACAGTTGTGAAACATTAAAACAATTTCCTCCATAAATAAATTTAATTTTGTATAATTGGAATAGCTTTATAAACCTTTAGGACAAGTCTGAAATGTGATGACGATTTAGACATTGTGTATACAGAAATAAAATTAAAAAAACTTCAAAAACTTTGAATTACTGTATAAATAAACTAAAATTGCCTATTTATTAGTTGTAACTGAGTCATTCCCTTTTTACGCCATACTTATGTTATTCCCATGACCATTGAATAGTCTTCATGGATTACACATACAAAAATAACACTTTCCCCTGACGTATGTCCTGACTTGCCCATACTGGTGGAACAACAGGAAACAGTTTGTGTTTAAACCTACATTTGTATCTGCTAGCGTTGTGCTATCGGCAGTAGCAGCTATTCCTGTCACCCACTTTACCTGATAACCACCATGGGAATTAGAACTCTAGTCACCCATGGCAGGTCAATCAGACTTACAGCCACTGATAATGAATGCTTTGTACATTAGCCCAACACACTGGCAAGATAAGACCTGGTGCCTGGCTGGTCTCTAGACTACCTATTGATTACCGTGTAATAGTGTTAAAAAAGAGAGAGTAAATTAGGCATTAAGAGTTTCTGCTGTATATGGTTTCTTCAATTCCAATAAATAAGAACTAAACACATAATGATTCATTTAATTCTAAGTCTGTGATCTCTAGTTTAATAAAACTAGATAAGGCTGTAAAAGTGACCCAACAACTTCCTTTTAAGGAAAATGGTCAGCTCAAGAAGAAAGTCCAGATCTTCCCTAGGTGCCTAGGTGACATAAAACAATTGCATTAGATAACAGCTTAGTGTGATTGTTCTGTTACAAAACTGCTATTGCTGACTAGAAACCACTGCATTGTTGCAGTGACTGTAAGTCAAATGGATTATGATTATTTATTAAATAATGGATACACTGTAGCTGACCAGTTACTGAATATGTTATGGAAAAACTAACGGAGACACAAATTATAGGCAAATGTTTATGAACATCCCTTCTAATTACTGTACTCTGCAATTTTATTAAAACTTACTAGTAACACATTTATAAGTATAAAGCATTCGTTTCTGGTTCCAGTACAATGGGTTGTACTGATACCCCAATGAATTTCAAAGTGGCACAATATTGATTTCCTTTCTCAACAAATCAGTAATATGACTTTCTTCCCTGCTCTCCAAGGTCCACTGAGAATTAGTTTGCCAACTTTGATTGTGAACTCGGCTGGCATGCACAGACCATCAGACACCTTGAGAATGCACTGGAATACCAAAAGTGAGTCAGGGTTTGTTGTCTAATATCAAAAACCAAATTCTACTGGAGAACTTTTTTTTTTTAGAATAACTAAGGCTCTTGTAGCAGCAAGTGTATATATATGAATATGTGTGTGTGTGTGTGTGTGTGTGTGTGTGTGTGTGTGTGTGTGTGTGTGTGTGTGTGTCTGTGTGTGTGTGTGTG
>JAUZST010004514.1:0-16264 GCA_034779995.1 Parotocinclus haroldoi | reverse complement strand
TCTCTCTCTCTCTCTCTCTCTCTCTCTCTCTCTCTCTCTCTCTCTCTCTCTCTCTCTCTCTCACACACACACACACTCTCTATCTCACTCTCTTTCTCACACACACACTCTTGTCTCTCACTCTCATTTCCACATTTTTTTCAGTGCTAAAAATCAGAACCACAAACAGAATTATTTAATCCAGATGTTGTTGGATTGCACAAACATGAAGGGAATTACAAGTTAAAAGAGATATAAATAAATAAAAGTGATTAAAAAAAGGAAACTGAGAGAAACTATCTGAAACAAGAGTGTGTGTTTCTGTGCTTCTGCTTGAGTTCATTTTAGAAATGTGCCTACATATTTTTTTATAAAGTTTAATTTGTGTTTTTATGGAGATTTACTTGGCTGCATATGTGCACGTGAGTATGTGCATGGCATCAACCAGTAAAGACAAACACATTGCAAATTACAGAACCCCGTAAACATAAAGTTCTCCAAAAATACAGAGATAAACACTGGTTAGCAGATGATCCACAAAAAGATCAGACATATTGAGTCTAGCTTGTGCCTAAGAAAGTGGTAGAAAATCAGACTGAAATGTTCTAGCTTACATTTGGAATCTGGACTAGAATGGCACAAAGTATTGAAAGATTTTGGAACCAGAGTACTAAACGATCTACCTGGTCAGTACCATACATTCTAGAGTTATGGTTTTGAAATGAATATTGGACTAGCTAAAAATACTTGGATTAACAGCTAGAAGAAGTTTTATAGTATACAGTGTACAATGTGTTGCACTGTACAATAAAGAATAAAATCACAAAAAAGGGTAGTTTGTTGGTGCTTCATGTGCAGCGTAAACAGTACAGATGCACAGATTGCAATTTTCTTTGGCCAATTGTCATTTTTTTCTGTCCAGGAATGACAGCATGCAGATACTTTTTTCTCAGCCTTTTTTAATGCAACTTTCTACTTTCATTTTAAAGAAAGATAGAAGCAGATGCTTGCTTTTGCCTGGTTCTCAGTAGAGTTAACATTAGCTTTGTCAAATTCCACATACTCAGTGAGGTGGTGCTGTTTTAAATGTCTTGTTCTTGTTATATGAGTGTTTTCGTTTTTCTTCCTCCACTGCTTACTTTTGTCATGCATACTGCAAACAGCTTTCACTTTTTTATGAAGAACTAATGCTGAAGACATGACTATAACCTAAATAGCACCATATCACTTCTCTCTCACTGAGTTTGCACTATATGTGCATTGAGTACAGCTGAAATCTAACATGTCCTCGTCATCAGAGTGCTAGCACTGGTCTGTCTAACAAACAAACACACAATTTAAACTTTAAACCAGAATTATATTGTGAATCAAGGTGAGTGAAAGCAGTGTGTTTTTCCTATGTTATTGTGTTTGTGCTGATGTTGCCCAGGATGCAAGTGAAGCTATCTAAGATCATCACAGAATTGGTTATGAAAATGATCGGCATGATTTCAGTGATTCAGTGATTCTACTGAATACCAATCAATTTTAGTCACTGGCCAATTGATCAGAACTTATTTCAGCCACTGAGAACTAACCACTTTGCAGAATATTATGATTATAACAAACTTTGTTGATTAAAAAATTGTCTACCTGTCCTGAGGAAGCATAATAACCCCATTACCAATTTCCTATCCCTACCCCAAAGCTTCTTCCCAATGCTATGCTGACTGTGTTAAGTTTTTCAATATTTCATTAAATTACTTATTTTCAATTTAAATGAAAAGTAATGCAGCCATAACTGCAACCATAATTAAATAACATTTTAATTATTATTACAATAATTAACTATAGTTAAATGTTTATACAACAATACAATAATTATTTATTTAATAATTAATCTGAAGCCTTAACAGAAATGAACAATTATTAAAGTTACAGTAATGTACTCTCATGACCCAATAAGTTGTGTATTGATAGACAGTATTATGAACCACACAGTAGATCAGCCAAATTTAATAGAGACTCAGCAAGGGTATGTTAACAAATTAATAAAGTTATAGGTAAGAGAGAATATACAGTAGAACAGGCATACAAAGTTACTAATGCAATTTAAAGCTAGTTAAGAATAAGTAGCAGTCATACACACAAACGAATACAAAAATTTCTCTAAACAAATCAGTTAGAACAGTCTCTAGTCCAAATGTGAGCAGATGCCAAGCTGCACAACATCCAAAGTTAAAAGGCTGATTTTTATTTCATATCATAAATTATAATTGTTTTACAGAACTCAGTCAGTAAAATTAATGGCTGATGAAGTAATGGACATTAAATGGCACATACTTGTATTTGTATGTGTGTGTGTGTGTGTGTGTGTGTGTGTGTGTGTGTGTGTGTGTGTGTGTGTGTGTGTGTGTGTGTGTGTGTGTGTACAACTTACAGGGGTAGAGCTGTTTGGTTGGAGCACTAAGCTGAGCATCTTTGGTTACTCTGTAGGCTACATCTGGACCTTTCGATGACTTCCGATGTGTGCAGAATCCTGTTGTTTTTGTTACTCCTTCTGGCAAACTGGGAAAATCTAAAATCTTCAGAAGATCTGCTGGATCCCCTGCAAACAGAAAGAGATAAACAAATGTTATTCTTTCAGGATGAAGTTATTTTTGACATGAAAAATATATACCTATCTTTGTTTTGTCCGTGGTTTTCTGCGAATACACAGTTCAAATTAAGAAGTAAAGTATAAATATTTTAATGGCTAATAATCCAAAAAGGAGCATCCTACACATTCACCCTTATCATGAATGCAATAATCTATAAATATGCATGAACACCTGCCCCTAAATACACATTATGACGCAACCCATCCACCCCACTGGCCTGATCAAACTCTAACTATAATCCATTTGAAATTTTTGAAATACATTTTATTTTAAAAAAAAGCACCAACCTATACTCATAACATGCACAAAATCATCATTTCGAATAAGTATTTTGAGGCCTGTCAGAGTACATTAGCACTTACAGTATATGAAAAGGTTTGTTGTGTCTGCGATAATGGCTAGATAAATTTACTTTCGTGCATTTGTTTCTATTTTTTCCTCCTGCTGATACTGGTGTTCACTGGGCGAGGGCAAGAATGTAAACAGGGCTAGGTAGGCCTCCTGTCTATTTACACTGTCCCAAATTGTATCATAAAAATGTTTCCTTTCCTTATCTTCTCAAGTATAACTGCTCACGCTGCATTTCATAAAGTAAGTACATTATTATGGACTTTTGTATAAAATACTCATTCATTCATTTATTCATGGCACACCGGCTGTAATGTGGGAGGAACCTGGATTACTCAGAGTAAACCAACGAAGACATGGGAAGGATTGAGAATTCACACGGGTGGAGTCCAGTGTCAGGATCAAACCAGTTATGTTGGAGCTGTGAGGTGAACAGGCTATACACGCATTTAATGTAATTTCAAATTCATAATTCCAACCACTGTCTAATCAGCTACTGATTAATAAGTACAATTGTTCTATTTTTCAATCTATCTTAGCTACCAGCTGCTTTATTTACAGATTATAAATCTGAATGTACTGCTGATACTTACAACATTCAAGGCTAGATTCAAGTTAAAAGTTAAGAGAATAAAAATTGGAACTATATATAAATAAAATACATGAATTTAAGTTCTTTATGAAGATTCTTAATTGCATTGTTCAACTCCTTCCTATCTGTAATGTTTTTTCACTCACTTTCCATATCCACTCAATCCAGTTTCTGGGGTGGGTAACAGGCAGCACAGGATGCAAGGTAGGAACCAAGCTTGGGCAGGGTGCCAGCACATGCACATATACACTAATTTTAGAGACATCAACCCACACGTACATGGGGAGAACGTGCAAACTCCTCACAGACAGTTGCCACACCAGGACACAGGTGACTGGGGCTGTGTGGCAACATCACTAATGACTGTGCCATTATGTCACCATTAATACCCTCCTGTGATATTAATTGCGCCTCAATGGCTTAACAGTTATATGATCACTGGTAGATTTAACAACTAGAGCCATAGCTACAGTGTTTTAAACAGTCTCTCTCTCCTTTGATCTCTACTTCTGTTTCTCTTGTGTTCATTGGGAGACAGATTTAGAAAAGTGTTTTTTTCCACACATATTTACTCCTGAACAGCACAGTGGTTAACAAGATCACTCCACTGCTTCAGAGATCACTGTCGATCCGGAGCTTAGACTCTGTTTGGAGTTTGCATGTCCTCCCCGTGTCTGTGTGGGGTTGCTTCAGGTACTCCAGTTTCCTCCAACATTCTAAATACGTGTGTCAGGTTAACGGGCTCTTAATTGCTCCATTGTGAGTATTTGACGAGAACAATTACTAACCTTAACAAATGATGATGATGTAACAACAAATAAAACATCTAACCACATAAAAATCTGTATGAGCTTTCTTTAAAAATAAATTAGATCAAATTAGGCCTTTCACAATCATGAAACGCTAGCTGAAGTTTAGTTGTCATATGAATTGCAATTAATGATTTATTTGTCTGTTCGAAGAATGCAACTAATGAAGTACAAGCCTAACTTGAACTGAACTGTCATCTTGCTTAAGAGCCATGTTTAAATAGAAGATAATACTGATTACTGTTCAAATGAAGCACTGCATATACACACACCCATATACTCACAAAAATGCCTACAAATATACAAAAACAGCAAACTGCAAAGCATGACAAAGGTGAAAATATCACTACTTTAGAACTACATAATTGAGATACTGTCAATTAAATGTTATCTTACATAATTGCAATTAGAGGACTGTAATAATTTTGACAGCCCTACATCAAGTTCTAAAAATAAAGATCAAGGAATGGAAGGCTTTCACTAAAGTATCCTTTCTCTCGTGTTTCTCTACTGAAAAAAAATCCTGCCAATCTCTTGACCTTTAGGCGAAATCTCCACAGTTATACAGTGCGCTTCAATGTGACAACATGATTCTCGTACTTGTCTGAAGCTGAGGAAAGACAGAGGCCTCTGTTTTTAGTCCAACATGAACAGCTTTCTCAGTTGCAGCTAAAAAGTTTAGGTCATGACATCTCATACATGTTTCAAGACAGGCAGCCATTGAAGTGTTGAACTGCTGTTGTTCAAAGGTGCTGTAAACCAGTTCCTTCAGCCTTGTTTAATGATGGATGCATAATATACAGAACAGTCTACAGTACTGTCTATTTACTCAATAATAGGTTTTAGGTCTTTAACTCTAGCACAATCTTTTTCTCTCCTCCTCTGCTCTTTCCTGGAGGTTTCAGGTATCTGGACCACACACAGTTAATGACTGCTTTGTCACTCTTTCTCAAAGTAGCCTCTCTCTCTCTCTCTCTCTCTCTCTCTCTCTCTCTCTCTCTCTCTCTCTCACACACACACACACACACACACTTTCACTGACTGGATATCACAACCAGCTGCTGCTTGCTAAACATGCACTCCAACACACCCAATGAGTCAAGGCAGCATCTCAAGAATGCCAGTATTTTTATCTTTGTGAGATTGCATGTCTCTGTCTGTTTAATTAAGACAAATAAAAGCATGGTAAGTAACTGGATGAGAGACTGGCTCTGATTTAGATTGTATAGTGTTAGGTGCTCAACAGCTTGTGTCTGTGGTTAGTGGATATGCTAAACAGGTCTCCAAACCTTGTGAGCTGCTTTGATGGACAGCATATTACGTCATAGTATGCGCCCTCCTATCAAGAAGGTTGTCCCAATTCTTAGTACCTTAAAAATGCTGCCTACTGAGATCCCTGGCCTGAATTTTAATCAAGCTTTGAATGTTGGCCAGCTAAGGAAATCCCATCATGCAAATCTTTTTAAATACATAGCAAGCGGAGCAGTAAGCTAAATTAAGTTATTGTAATTCTCTCTTTTGTTTTATTTGATTTGGAGATTTTGGTCATAAAATTATTAAATCTTCTTTGCGATTTAGCCTGACTTAGCAGCTGAGCTAAGTAAACACCGGTCACATGGAGTGGGTGGCAACAAGCCGTGATGCAATCACTCGATAACTAGAGCAACTCATGAGAATAGATGTTATACCACTTAGCCCCTGAAGCTGCTATTATGCAATCTGAAAATAAACAGTAATAGTGCATTTTTGTGCTATTTTTGTGCAACTTTGCAGAGATACAGTATGTCACTGCATTTTGGCCTTATGTTTAAGAATCACATCCATTGCTGACAAAGAAACACTACACATTTCTCACCCAAAGATTCCATTTGAGTGAAATGCCATCTGCAGAATTAAAGAATTAGACATACTGTAATTCCATCAAGTTTCATTAAAGTTAAACAAAACATGCACTATTACTGTTTATTTTCAGAATGCATAATAGCAGATCTGGGGGTTTCAAGTATTGAGATCCAGCTGACGGCCTGGGTTGAATATTGGGTGTAGTTTGCAATGGGAAAGTCAGGTGATTCTTTACAAAAACCCGAGGTGGACTGGCGCATTCTCCACTGGTAAACTCTACCTGTGAATTAGGTTTGACTACACACTAAACTGTGTCTGAACAGATAAGTCATGTCAAATTTATTTCTGCAGCATTTTGTCTCATAGCAGCTTTACAACTGCCAATGCCTAACATACATTATTTATACAGAACTGTCTAAAACATCTTTAATCATCAAGTTTCTATTATCTTCTATTATCTACGACCAATCCCAAATAGAGCAAGCCTAGAACAGCATTGGAAAGGAAAAAAACCTTGGAAGGAGCAAGACTCAAAATTGGCCCATCAACCATGAGTGGCTTAGTTGATATTTTTAATAATTAAACTTTAAGTATCTAATTTATAAGGTTATAGTATTAAGCAGAATTCAAATACATATTAACAGATAGAACATATTTAAAATATAAAAATATTGCTCCAATTGAGCAAGCCTACAGCAACAGCGGAAAGGAAAAATCTCAAGCCTGGGAGGACCAAGACTGAAAAAGATTAACCTTCCTGAGCACCCAAAATACATGCCATATGAAAGAAAGATGTGAAAATGTAGAATATGTAAAAAAAAAAAAATATGTAGGGTTAAAATGTGATATTTTGCTTTCACATTTTAAGCTTCCGTTTTTCTACAAACAACTGGTACAGCAAGTATTTGGAAGTTGCTTAATGATCTGTAGCACTTATGAAAATGTTGTATTCCTTAACGTTAAATGTTGTGATGAGACTGAGGTTAATCTTTGTGTTTGATGACTCCTACATGCACATTTGTGAAAGCAACACTGCATAGTGGACTGGTGGACCAGTACTCCCATACCAGCCAGACCTTCCTGTAGGTCCCTTGATGGCAGGCGAGAGTTTTGATTTGCAGACCAGTCCATGAGTACTCTCAGGAAAATTTAAGCAAGCAATGTTCAAATATATTTTATGGACTCTTTTATAGCCCCTGTTTGTGAGAGTCAATTATTTTTATTTTCAGACTCTTAGTCTGCTGCACAGTGGAGTCCATGGTTGTTAAATGTAAGCTCGACAACCTGAAAGGTCTGAAAGGTCACATAATTTATGAAGCTGTGGAACTATCCACATCTGGCCTGTATTAAGATCTTAACATTTTTAAAAAGGATCCACTAGAAACATCTCTGCATTTTCGCACTTGCACAATTTTATGTTTCAGTTTTTATAATAATTACAACACACACAAAAAAGATCTGACTTGTGACCACAGGATTTAGCCAGGGCCCACAGACCTGCTGCCAAACGCCACAAGAAAACACACACACACACACACATCCTCACACTACATTCACATTCATTGCCCATGCACACATACACACACCCACAAACCACCATAAAGCCACATTATAATTGTGCTTCTATAGGTTTGTCATCGTCTCTTTGTTGCTGCCAACTACAAATGGATGATACAATAAAACCTCATTATATTATTATATCATTATATACAGTATCTTCCACTGCAGTCAGTTTTATGTACATTTAGATTTTCGAAATGTATATTATATATGCCTGTACTTTGTCTTAAGTGGCCTAATATATACAATGTATACATGCACACATGTCTATTACATGCTGGGTGGTATGAACAAAAATTTGTATTACATTTTATTTTTAAGTTTCTGGTATATGAGAGTATTTTTGGCGTGACTGGGCTTTTATATAGGCTTGCAGCTTATTATACAGCTTATTATACTGTACATAAAATGTATAAACAACTTATATGTAAGACTTATTACTACAAGGTATTACTACTTCACCACACAAAATTGCACAATATATGAAGGAATGAGTACACAGCTTTTAACTGAGCAAACTGCAACGTATTAAAACAGAGCTTTAAAATGAGATTGTTTTTGTATTTTTGCCCTGGTAAGTGTTTTATTCAACCCATTTATCTCAACTGGATTTTTACTGTAGTTGTAATGTCTACGCACTGCGTTGTCATATAAAGCAGCTCACAAAAATGTTTCTTCAAGTGATATCTGAGCTTTTTTTCTACCTTTAATTTGACTGAGCCTCTCCCAGCTGTAAGCACACTGCTAGGCAAGACTCTGGTTTATGCTATGCTTATTTTCTGTCATGTTATAGCAATTATTATATGATTAAAGGTTAGCAATTAAAGATTTTCGTACAGCTTCATTCACTTAAAGTTGAAAAAGGTAAGAAATGTATGTAATGTACAATGAGGAAATAAGCATGCCTAGCTAATAAGCAAACATAGAAATAAATACAATTTGTTGTACAAATGATTGAAAGAATCCTTTCTGAAGAATAACTGTATTCCTGCATAACTATATCCCAATCCCAGATTTTGACACAAGTTCCAAAAAATGAAGAGAACCCATTTGAACAAACGTAACTAAAGGTCTAGCTCACGTTCACTAATGTTAACTTTCATTTATAACAGGTCTGTATAATGTTTTCAGTGCGGCTCTGAAGATTAAACACTTTAATCACAGTTACCACATCGTAGCTAAACATTACATTAATACTAACTCACAAACTCATGTAGACTCAGAGTTTTCCCATTATTAGATTCATTTATGACAGCCAAAATATTTGTACCCATAATCAGATTTAGCTCTTTATTCAGATTTATCTAATCATATTGTGCCTATGAATGCACTCCTTGTTGCGTCTGGGTGTGCGGTTTGTGTATTTACCCTATTAAAGAGGAATCCCAGTAGAGTTTAAAAGTATGTGCTCTGATTTACTGAGACAACATTTACACTGAGCCACAGTTACCTCTACAAACATCATCACTTGTCAGACAGGTGTGTTCATGTGTATTTAGTCAGTAAATCAGTATGGTGAAAACTCCATTGGGATGTCTTGTTAGAGGGTAAATATGCACACATATACAGTGGAACTTCGGTTATCGTTTGCCCTAGTTATCATACAATTTGGTTATTGTCAACTTTTTCACTAAGTAACTAACATACCTATCTAATAACAAAGATTACATAACATGATTGTTACAGTGTCTCGCAAACTGTTGCAAAAAATTACCTATGCTTAAAAAATCATAATGATTTCAGCCAATTTACTTATGCTACAGTTCACAAAAAAACTGGAAAGCTTAGAAGAAAAGTATTATGAAATTACAAGCATTTTGGGGTTAGTCATTGACATTATTTTAGATATGGCCATTATAGCATTTCTAAAACAATAAATCTAATGTGAGTCTAAGCCTTTTGCCCAGTTCTATACATAATCTATAATCTATAATTGCCTACACTGAGTGGGATACCTGTGATGCTGCACTGAATTTTGATTATAATGAATTTTTTGCCGCAAAAGGAAGCTTTATTTCCAAATGGACCAGTCATGAATGATGCCACGAAATTCCACCTACCTAGGTCAATGATTTTGACTACAATGTTAAAAAGCAGTTCACATTTTCAACTGAACTGTATGATTCGTGAAATAAGTTGTTCTCAGAAGTGTGAATTCACACCAGACAGCCATAAGGGCAGCTTAACAAACCAGATTTTTCTATGTCAATTTAGAGACTATTTATAAGAAAGCAAATGTAGCCAGTGCTGCTGTTATTCTAGCAGTAGTGTTTTAAACAGTTTTAAATCTGTCCTCCTTTTCAAATTTATCTCACTTTTCTTCTCGTTTCTTCTTCTTCTTCTACTTTCCACATGAAAGAAAGAACTGGTCTTCATTGCCAGCTCTTAATGATAGACAAACTACCACAAGGGCATCAAACACACACACATGCACGCAAACACACTCACTCTCTCTCTCCCTCCCACACACACGCGCACACACAATTTTGCATCAAAAGAACCACAAGCCACAAGCACACACACACCGCTTGCAACACTGTAAACTTAACTCTATAACACACACTGCTAAACACAGTCAAGAGAACATACAAACTTTCACAATGCAAAATTGTAAACGAGATTTATCTTTCTGTAAATTACTCCTAATATGAGAAATCTTGAGTGATATCATAATCATTGTATACTATAAAAGACACATACATGTGTGTCGGAGTGTGGGTCTCGAACATATTCTTATCTACAAAAGGGGGGCACTGCAGAAAAAGTTTGAGATATAGAATGTGTATTTATGTGTATCATTGGGCTCTCACTGTAAAGTTAAAATATTGCAAACTGACCCATTGTAACGCAAGGAGCACAATGACGGAAAATTAACAACTTATTGCTCTTACTACAAGAAATAATATGGTGGGACACACCACATAACATGGTGAGAACTTGTGGCTATTGTGTGTATGCCACAACTGAGGCACTACAACAACTACAACTACAACTTGCTACAGTTAACACCCTAACTGCGCCTCTCGTTTCCCCCATTTCAGATGCATGTTCTGTCACTGAGGCCTGTGACAAAGACAGTAACCTCAAATGCACAGGCAGCAGCTCCTGCTACACCTGAGGCCCAAAAACAGGGTTCTGGCCATCCTGACCCAGTGCTGCACCTCCTATGGCCCCAGCATCACTTGTTTGCGCATGGCCAGCACAGGCATCCTTTAACAGACATGACTCTGGTCTTCATGTTCTTGGACTACACAGTAGAGACAATTTCTTGGAACGTTTGTCCCTGACAGCCCATCGTGGCTATGCTATTGTCTCACTGGTTCGCCATTTGTTCCTCTTGCTTGCTTTTTGTACACCCCCTCGTTCTGGCCTCCCTCCATGTTTTCTGGTACCCTCCTTCTTTGTGATGTCTGTCTGTTTTCTTTTCCCATCTTTTTTCTGTAACACACTTGGGGATAATGAGGCGTGCTATGTCATACTGAGGCTGCCAGAGGTTGACGTCTCGTAGATCAGCATTGTAGAATGCGGCCTTCCTGTGGACCAGTTTCTATTACCATAGATTTTCAAGATGCCAAGTGCCAAGATGCAGTAACTTTCTGAAAAATGACTTACTTCACTCTTGCATTTGCAACCATACCATAAGCATGACAGACTGCAGTAAATACTGGTAATATAATTCTATGAATGCTATGAGATCCTCGGCACCCAAAAGAAAACCATTTGTCTTGTCAAGTTCCTATGGAATCATGTCTAATTAATTTCCTCTTATTTGAGGTTATCGCTCCAATGGTGACCCTGCTGTGGAAGATGATATCAGACAGAACGATCAGCCATGCCGAAGATGCTCCCTCTCCAAACTCTACATAGATTGAATACATTTAAATGTTTTATATAGAATGTTAATAATGTTTATTACCCAAAAGAGGATGGGTTTCTCTTCTGAGTCTGGTTCTTCTTAAGGTTTCTACCTCTTAATCTCAGGGAGTTTTTCCTTTCCATTGTCGCCATTGGTTTGCTCATTAGAGACAAATAGAATCCAATGTCTATTGTAAAAAGCGATATACAAATAAAATTGAATTGAATTGAACCATATGTGCTCATACTTGACATTTGATCCCTATAGATTTTCTTATGTGCACACACATATCATGTTTATGGGGAATTTCCATTGAAATAATCACTACTTTTGCTATGTATTGTTTTAAATAACACTAGAGATTAAACACGTATATTACTGTTAGACAGTTGAACTGTTCAATAAAAATTAATTAATTAAGCACTGCCATTACTTGCTAGCTACATTAGCATAGTAATACAGAGGCAGTAATGAAGCTAGTTACTAGAAATCTTGCCTGATAAATCTGGAAAAATGTGTGTAAAAATTTAGTTTTTCTTTTCACATAACAAGATCTAATATGTATTTTAGTATAAGCCAAAATCAATGTTTTTGATAGTATAGGTACACTAGTTAAGTCATGCTAGAAGTGATAGATATGCTTAATATTGAGTGACAGGTCAAATACGATATATCGATAATACTACATATTTTAACTACACAATGATGTAGCATAGAGCAATATTTAGTTTTGCTGTGGTAAAAAGTTTTCACTTCCACCTCATGACACACAAAAAAACAGCAAACTATCACAGTACATAATTTCAACAAAGAACTGAGGAACAGTTCAAAATTAGAAAATGGTACATTCTTTAAGTTCTAGCCAGATGTGCATGCGCAATATAGTAATGCCTTTTGTGCCTTTTGTAACAATCAAATAGAGTCAACAGTAACACTTTTCTTTAATGGTCATGTTAATGTGAAGTGGAGACCGACTGCAAATTCTTTATTTTTGCTTTTAAGCTTTTTTTTCATTGACACTCTAGCCAACTCCATTGTGGTCACATTTGGTCATTTAATTTGATATGATCTTAAACAGGGAGTGGTTATGAACTGCAGAGAGACATCACACCAAATATTTATGAGGTCCATTACCTCACTATCTCACCATTGAAAACCTCCCTTACTGCTATCGTCCATTTTCCCTTTGTGAACTTATAATGAATGATGAATGATGTAGAAGTCACGTGAATTTTGATTTGGTTCTTTAGACTTCAGAGTCGCATTGTCATGTATCGGATATGTTTTAGATTTTAGTACTACATATGGAAGTGGCCCAAAGAACTAAAAACGTCAAACTACATTTTTTCATAGAAAAAAACCCCAAAAGATATCTTAATATCTGTTTTACATATTATGAAAATGATCGGATTTGGGTCTCTGTTAGCTTCTGTGTGAGCATAGCCTTTATTATTTACTGTCACATTCTATTATATGAGCACTACTTATTTTGTTTGTACCAGCGTTAAAGTTTCCAAATGAGAAGCAGATCATCTTAAAGGGATTCTGATTAGCCTACAAAGTCCTTAACAGGAAGGAGTCAATATGACATAGTAACACGCTCACACAAGCACATCAAATTGGAAAATGTCCACATGCCTAAATAAATCACAATGATCCTGGGTTGTTTCATGTGTTTCGAGTATTATATTCAAATCTTGGTGTGCATTAGCCACATTGGACTCAACTACAAGTGTACATGTACATTTAAAACAGTTTTAAATCTGATGAATTAAACCACCTTAAGGAGTGACATGTGGTGCATTTGAGCCATATTTCATAAAAGTGAAAATGCATTATGTCTGAAGCACATCCTGACAACCAGAACTCTAAATCATAACACAAAATCCATGACAGCTAGTAATAACTCCTTCAAACAGAACAAAAAGCCATGCAAAGCTCACTTTTAATGCTGAACATATGTTTTATATAACGAAATTGGCACTGAAGCATGAAAAAGCAAGAGGGCTGTTTTTGTCAACACATTTGGTAGCCATAAGTTCAGTTCAATTTACAATGATTTGTTTTGGTTTTCTCTGAAATGGAGCAGCACTACTAGTCTACTGACTACATTGTCACACTGTCACAACTCATAGCCCACCGGAGTGTACAGTTTATTTAGCCCTTTTGACTATGTGGGGGCAAATGGCTGGCTAAAAACAGACGAAGAGAACTGAAATATGTTGTTTAGGTACTTAGGTTAGGGTTACAGTTAGCTGTAGACATAACAGTATTTACATGTGTGTGTGTGTGTGTGTGTGTGTGTGTGTGTGTGTGTGTGTGTGTGTGTGTTCATGTTTTCCTCATCAGCTTCTTCAAAAAAATTCATCTTTCTATTCTGTCTGGCACAAACCCATCAACTTCCCCTTAAACGTCCCCTGTCTTGAATCTCAAATGGAAAATCTGACTTAAGATATAAATTACAGAGACATAGAGAGTGAGAGAGAGAGAGAGAGAGAGAGAGAAAGAGAGAGAGAAAGAGAGAGAGAAAGACAGATTATTAGTCCTCTAAGTTACTTAACTTCAATGTGTGACTTAAATGTATTCCCGACACCCCCTAATCGTTGTCCCTCTTTCTAACTTTTCTCCTCAGTTTATCATATTATTTGACATAGAACATGGCAAAAAAAACTGTTGTGTTTCTAAAGATTTCCTGATATAGGCCACTGGATGACCACAAACACCTACACACATTGTTATAAACTGCAGCAGAGTTATGTCTTTGCTGGACTCAATGCACAGGCAATTTCTTTAAGACTAAATGGGAAGCCTGACTTATAGATTTTAATTCATCTTGGTGATATTCAGTATTTTAGTGAATCAAATGCTCAAATGTCTCACCACAATATTGTGCTGAATGCTTAATAAACTCGACACACAGAACCATTAGACACTCAATGAAGCCCATAAACCTCTGGGTCTCTATGGCAAGACTATGGTAGCTGTTAAAAAGCTGTTAAAAAAGTTATGTCACTACTATGAAACCACTTTACAAGTGGGCAAAAAAAAAATCTCCTTAACACTTAACCTTCACACTCAATGAAGCCGACTTCATAACAGGCTGTCATTTATTAAACCATAAATTAGTAAAATGACTTCTCAAACATTAATAAGCACCAGTTAGCCTTACTTTATAAAACTTACAATATTTTCAATTTATAAATGTAAAATAATAGAATATTGCTTTGTATTGGGCAGTGAAAGCACAGCTCCAGTGGAAGGATATACAAAGTGTACTGCTACGCCTGGACAGTAAAACGAAGTGATCAAGTGAACATTTGAGCTTCCCCAATTTTCCAAAACACCAGCCTCAAGTGGTGCCACGATTTATAGTGCTGGACTCACTGAAGGGCACATCGTTCTACCATGTACAAGTGTCGGAAATTAAAAAGTCAAAAGACTGTCTGTCTCAATCACTAATTATGCTTAAATTAATTTAACTTTGACTGCTACCATAGCAATTATCTCACAAAAGACACAAAGTGTAAGTTTTTAAATTATCTTTAAAATAATAATTAATAAATAATAAAACAGCATTACAACATATGGGAAATAAAATTTTTCAGTCGTGCTTTTCTATGTCTCTCTTTTAAATAGAAAAATGTGACTTTGCATTCACAAATTCGAACCCACTACAAACCTATATCAATAGAATTAGCAGTGGTGAGGTTAATAGAAAGTGCTAAGATCATCTTCCCAAAAAATATGCTGTACTAAAATATACTGTAAATCATGTTAAAGCATGATATGTGATTTGACAAGAAGTCCTAAACTAGGTAAACCAGAACACATAATTTTAAACTTTTTACAAGTCTGAGCAGTACGTCAAAGCAAAAAATTAAAAGAACCACAAAGTGGCAGGGAGGAGAGCACTATTCAGAAACAATTATTGAAAGTCAGACAAACTGTGGCACGGTAATTACTCAGCAGGTAAGTAAGTAAGGCATGGCCTGGCACTGTGGGTGGGATTAATTAGTACATAAACAGCTAAATTAAGAATGAATGTGCGTTTGGATACTTTTACAACTTTTAAAACAAATATACAAACTATTTCTCCAACATGAAAGATTATGTATTTGGATAATTTTTTCTAAAATTCATTCTAAGACTAAAACAATGTGGATGTTAGTGGTAAAATGAGGCATACAGATAAATAATTGTTATGTTAAAAATGACATACAGACTTTGATTAGACATTGACCATCATAGGGATTAAAAGTTCTTGAGATTTAAAGGAAATATGCCTACTATCAACTTAAGAGTCATGATCTGTTTGTCATATCGAAGCCATTTGGTATTTAAGAAATGTTTTGTTCATTTTTCTTATGATAAGGTACTTATAAAATCCAATATAGTATGTTTGTTCTCTGTCCTTTTTTCCTCTGAACTTAAAGCCCAATTTTGTGTTTACTTTCATATTCAAAGCATATTTATTGTCCATTTAAACAACTCATTACAAAGTTATATTCTGTCTCTGGCGTGACATGCTCTTTAGTGTAGGATTAAATTGTTTCTAGTGGTTTTGTGTGTGTGCGTGTGTGTGTGTGTGTGTGTGTGTGTGTGTGTGTGTGTGTGTGTGTGTGTGTGTGTGTGTGTGTGT
>JAUZST010004513.1:0-42065 GCA_034779995.1 Parotocinclus haroldoi | reverse complement strand
TATATATATATTGAAACCAGACAGCATATAAAATACAAAATAATTCTAAACATTTGACACAAACGTTTTTCTTGTCATTTTGCTAACAACTTGAAGAAACTTGCCATTTTGCTTACCACAACACAGAATATTGAGCTGATGGAGTTTCATAATGCCTGTTCAGCAGCTGGCATTTTTCACAAAGTTCCTGACAATTTCCCTGACTGTTTTTTGCATCATGTCAGCATTACAGCATTTCACCTGCTGTTCTAAATAATTCCACAAATTATTTCTGACGTTGAGGTTCTTCTTCTGACCAGTTTTACAGAGCTGACTACGCACTGTTGGTTGTTACTCTATATAATAGAACTATATATAAAACAGATATTATTGTACAGTGGCGAGAAAGGATTTCAACACTTTTTGCATTTTACACATAATCTCAGTGAAATGAATAACTGTAATATTTTTAGAATTTGGTATGTTCCCCCTTCTCCTGGCACAACCCAGTCCTTGTGATCGATGTATCTGCAGCATGATGTTATATTATACCAAAGAGCATCTTGTGATTTTACTGACTGCTTTCTCTTGTCAGTTAGCCTGTAAATGCTTAATGAGGTTTAGGTTAGGTGAACACGGAGGAAAGTCCATGATGGTCAGCATCCCTTGCAGGCTTTCAAGAAGTTGTTTCAAAGATTGAGGTGTGATTTTTGGGTCATTATTCTGCTGGGACTTTATCCTTCGCTACGAAGATTCAAACATTTTTTCACTGCTGGTATTGGAGCCCGCTATATTATTAACCATTATTTTTGTTTTGCTGTGTAGTGTTGTCATTGATTACATACACCGATCAGTCATAACATTATAACCACCTCCTTGATTCTAAACTACTTTACAGTACTAAGTACTAACTAAGTACTTAACGAGCACTTTGTTGTTTCGCATACTTTTGTTCATTCCAGGACCCTCACCCTACCAGCACAGATCAGGTACTATTTGAGTGGTGGTTCTTTCTAAGCACTGCAGTGACACTGATGTGGTGGTGGTGTTGTTAGTTTGTGTTGTGCTGATATGAGTGGATCAGATACAGAATTGCTGATGTAGGTTTTAAATACCTTACTGTCATGGCTGGACTGAAAATAGTCCACCTACCAAAATGCCTGTAAGCATCATCCTGTGAGCACTGATTAAATATTAGACAGGATTGCAACTAGCATAAACTGTACTACAACAACAGATGAGCTGCTGTCTCTGACTTTACATCTACAAGGTGGAGCAATATAGTAGATGTGTCTAATAGAGAGCACAGTAAGTAAACACTGTGTTTAAAAAAAAAAGCAACCTCTAGCAGCACTACTGTTTCTTCTCTATTTTTACCAGATCAACACACACACTAACACTACCACTACATCAGCGTCACCACAGTGCTGAAAATTACCCACCACCAAATAGTGCTGCTATATGGTAAGTGAAACTGATCAAATGGACTGAGTGTAGAAGTAAGGAGGTGGTCATATTATGCCTGATTGGTGTACGTGTGACATTAGTACTGTCAATTGACAGCTCTTATCTTTACCATAAACTAAATAATGGTTAAGTTAAATTTTAGAGACATTAAGAAACTCCGGTTGGTCAGGTTGTGCATGCAGTATGAGTGCCTAAAATTGACAGGAACTATCACGAGACTGCTAGGTTTTTACCTTTTGTGACTGGTGCTCTCTTTTAAGGTCAGGTGAGGCAAGTCGTAACCATGTATTACTAAAGCATCTACATGTTCTTTGTCTGTATAGTTTGTGAGCCTTTTCTGAATAGCAGTATAACAGACCCATGACCTTGTCCTCTCTAAGTGATGCAAGCTGTTCTGAAGTCAGGAGCTGCAAGCCTGTACATGTCCTTACTGTGGGGTTAGGATGCAAGCTCTGCACTGCCATCAGCAGTTTACAACATGGGTACTGCCTTCTTTCTTGGCTGTGAAGGGTGCCGAGTTCAGTCACCGTTGGCTTGAGTGCACGCATCCCATGTTGTGCGTTTCTTAGCACTTTAACAGGATTATAGGTTGTTGGCCTGGATGATCTGTTGGAGTATACTGTCCACGTCTCCTGTGTCGTAGCTTATTCCCTGCATATCCAGGTTGGGAAGGATGGAAGAAAGGAGAGAGACGACGTTGCGACGGATAGAGCGTAACCTGTCCATCGTTACACTGCGGACATCAAGCGGAAATTAAACAAGCTGTTTAGTAGTAAGATAACTGTTTGTATTCTTGTATCCTTACCTTTCATGAATGTTGGATGGTGTGCTGGTGCTTTGATCTTTTCGTTCCAGTGACTCTTTCTCTGCCTGCCTCACTTTGTTATGCAGCTCATCCCTCTCCTTCTTCAATTTGTTTAGATCGGCAGAGAGCGTTTGATTTTGACTCTGCAGTTTTGCCACTGTCTTACTCCAGTTCAGGTCATCTGTTGGTGCCTCCTGCTTCCCCGCACTACCGCAGTTTCTCCTTAGGGGACTTTGTTTGTCTGACTGTTGTCCTGATTTCTGACAGCAGAGAAAATCACAACGCGTTACTTTGTCAGCACAAGCTGAATTTAAAAACGTTTTAAATGCATTCCGAAAACTTCCAAGATGTCATTTTACTAACAAACAGGCTTATTTAACCCTTTGATCATGCTAGTTGAATGGTTTGAAGTTTGTTTTAGGAAAACATGAAATGCAGAGCGTTGATGTGCAGCTAGCAACTTCCATCCAAATCATGTAGCATGCAGACACGTAATTGACCATGTCTGAGGGAAGATGACTGCCTCTATGGCATACTACTTTGATGGATGATGTGAACGTTTCCTGAAGCTGCAAGCCTGTGATATATGCATTGCACTGTTGCCACATGAATGCCTGATTAGATAGCTCCAAGAATAAGTAAGTGTTCTTAATAAAGTGCTCAGTTGGGTGTATCCGCAGCATATGCCTAAAATTGTGGCACAATATTGACCAGATACTTTAGGCAGATAAACTTTACATTTCAGACTACAAGTGAGTGGTTCATTCTTACCTTCAATGCTGTGGATGCTGTCACCGTTGTTTCAACCCCTGAGTTCATGGTCCTGTCCACTACTGTCACTCCAGAACCCGAAACTTCCCCTTCTGTTAATGGAGCCATTTGAACAACTGCTTCTCGAAGACCCAGGATCCGCCGCAGACGTTTGGCCTCTCGTTCCAGCTGATCCAGTCTGACTGTGAGAACTGATCGATCCAGACCCTCCAGCGGGACCTGAGGCAGCGGCTGCCTGCTGGTGCGGCTCAAGGGTGGAACCACCACTGTCTGAGCGGGAGGCAATGGGTGAGACCAAGCCATGGAGGTGTGAGGGGTGATGGGGTGTGGCCAGCCTGGGAGACCAGTACTAAGTCTTGTCTGCTCTTTAACCTGAGGGCCCAGTAAAACCTGCTGCTCTGCAGGACTTGGGTTTGCAGTACTCTCTGTGACCGGAGATTCCAGGGACTTTTTTTCTTTCTCATTAACACTGCTTAAGGTCAGCTCCTTGCTGATTTTTGTCTTTGGACTTTTCAACTCTTTTTGCTCCTCCTCTGTTGCTGGTCCCACTCTTTCATTGAAGACATCTTGGGGTATTGGGGACTTTTTCCCAATTTCACTGTCTGGCCATTCTGCTTTCCTTTTGTTGCTATGAATGGAAAACAAAATGTTGCAAGTTAATTCAAGACTTGTAGTACTACTCAATCTATTGGTATAGTGGATAATTTCGGCATTTTATTAGATAAATCTATGGTGTTGGTACACTTTAATATATACATTTTGATACTCTTAACAGATCATCCATTTTTATGATGATGGTCTATAATGACAATCTTTGTTTGTGATCATTCGTTTCTAGGCCTTCATTTAGTTCTAACTACATCCTGGATATTTAGGTAGCTGAACTAATAAACAAACATACTGGCAGTGAATTATTGCTGCTGTGGCTAGTGCCCTTGTCTTAGTGCCATGACAGTGTCACTGCCTTACTAAGAATGGTCAAATCCAATTACAGCCTTTTGGTTCTACACTGGTCCATTTTCACTAATGAAGTAGAAGGTGACTAACAAATTATGCACAGCAATAAACAGACCGCTCCACAATATTGTTGAAAGCTGTTAAGTTTGGGTAACCACTGTGCAAAATGGTAGGTAAAAGCAAAAGGTGTCATTTCAAGATGTCATATACATGACCTTTAATAATCTGATAACTGCAGAAAAACCACTGGCTTTCCATGACCCAGGAAATAACCAGATTTGTACTTTGCAAACAGTCAATGTTCTCACAGAAAGATGTGACATAAATTCAATGTTTAATGTTAAATCAAATTATTATTATAATTATATTTTCAGATGAATTCTTATATTGTATATATTGTGTTTCAGAATGTCCTGAAAGTGTTTGCTAGCTGTTTTTCAGGCCTCTATTTAATTACAGGGTTTATTTCAGGCTTTCTGCTTTATTAAAATGTGCCATAAAAGAGGTGAAACCACTAAGAATAAGCTGACCCGGCAACCATGTTTTATCCACTAGCTACTTTGCGCACATGCACAGACTGCCAAATTCAATTGATATTGAGTAAGTTGTATACATGCTATTAGTACTCCATTTGCTGGGGTAAAGCCCAGCTCTCTTTATCGGATTGCTTAATCTGAGTATGCTGTATACGCGACCTGTCGAATAATCACAGAACTGCAGAAATCCTGCTATCAGACTGCTAAGTACATATATGCACTTACTGTAGATGGAACACACTGTATAGGTAATAAAAGTGTTCAATCAGTTATAAAGAAATAGCTTTCAGACCCATATGACTGTGTGGGCTCTGTGGTGGTGGCTGGTTTGGACTTGTTGCTTTTGCCCTCAGTGTCTGTCTCCATAGAAATAACAGCTTCATCCGGTGTGGGTTTGGAGGGGGACACAGGTGTCTCTCTGCGCTCACGGCCTTTATTTCCCTTAAACACACACATACAGTTCCTGAGCATAACCACAGCTCATAAGAGAGCACACGAAGATGCTCACTAGTATTAGACACAGTGTACAACACTTGGGCAACCCCTCTCTCACACTTTTTTTTTTTTTTACTATGTGATTCTGTCTACACTGAGCTGTTGTATTGGTGGGGTTACAAGCACTTGATCTACACTGGGTTCATGTTCCACTGAATCTAACAAAGGAACATGGGCACAGTTATGGCTGAAACCAAAGTAGATACTATTCCTGACCTAATTCCTGTGAGGTATATTACAGGCAAATGATTTGCATAAGCAAATTGGGCCACAAAAGACACACAAGCATGTGCACAAGCATGTTCAGTACTGTGTGGGTTTTTCGTGTGTTTTTTTTTTTTTGCTTGTTTTAGAGAAATAGCCTTTTGCAGACAACTCAGGTTTTGATGTTGCATCTTAGCTCTGATACTGATTAATAACAGAATAAGCTTTTAGCCTTCATGGTACCACAAATGATGGGAGGTGGCATGAGAGGCTATATATAAATGCAATGTAATTAGTCTTTGTGATCTCACAGACACATTAGATTACTATGCGGTTCTATATGAGAGTTGCACATTTTAATGTGCTTGAATTTCTCTGTGTAAGCTACCCTACCAATTAAATAGTTCTCAGTATTTGCCTATTCATACCATCAGATTTGCATAGTCTTTTCTTGTCTCTGAGCAACAGCTGAAAAGGTCTCTTTACCAATCACTTGTGCCATTTAATACACATTCTAAAGTGAGAATTTCTGGTTTGTCGCTTATCTTCTGTCATTGTTTTACAATTCCAAACTGCATAAATTAAATGGGATTCAGAATTAACAAGTTTACATATATTTTTTGTTTCACAGTGTATCATGTAAAAACCTAAAATAATTAATGTCAAATTTCAAATTTAGTGAAATTTATTTATATAGCGCTTTTTACATTGCATTGTCTCAAAGCAACATATTATATTATCTTAAAAGGCTAATCCCAAATTGAGCAAGCCTAGGGCGACATTAAAAAGGAAAAACTCCCTGAGTATAGAAAGAAGACGACCTTTGGAGGACAAAGACTCAAAAAGGGACCCATATTCCTTGGGTGGCCTAGATTTTAATTGAAATTAAGTTGTAAGTAATAGTAAAATTTTAAATCAAATTTAAATTCAATTTAAAAGATGTATATATTTAAGATAATTAATCCACAGTGGTAAGTTATTGGAGGCGCTTCTTCTCCTCATAACTAAATGATGGAGTAATAATAACTCTGTATACTGTTAATATTTCACAGATTATTTTCCATTAACTCTCCTCACCTCTGCAGATTTTCCTCTTCGTTTGAGCCGACTTTGCTCCCTGTGTATACAACATAAAACAGATTTTAATAACTTTTAGAAGTGCCCCTACTTGAATCAAGCTTCAACTTTTTTCCGCTCAGACTTATACACCAAAGACTTAACTCAGACAAGCAAGTCAGAGACCGGACTCTGATTTACTCTGACTTAGTGTCTGAGATGTGACCCTCTATTGCTGACTCAGGATTTGAAAATAAAGATTATTAACCCTCACAAAGTCAAACCATATAGAAATGTAAATACACTTATTGACAAAAAATATTCCATCAACAAGGAGTTGTTGTACATTTTCTATGTAGATGATATATGTAAGCTATTACAACATTAGAACAAAATGATAATGGGGAAAACTGTACAATTGTACAGACTGCCTCTAGCCTGGATTCTGCATGGAGGCAAGCAAAGGTATGGCATCTTGTGGCACAGTTGTCAAGAAAGTGTTTCAGTCTGGTTGAGACATTCCTGGGTAACCCTTGCTGTGTGCGGGTGAGCATTATCCTGCTGAAAAATGCCAGCTGAAAGTCATGCTGTGAAAAGCAACACATGGCCGCAGGATGTCCTACACATATTGCTGTATGTTAGTGTTCCTTATATCACTACTAAGGGTGACTGTCTGTTTTATGCAATGGACCTCCAGATCCATTACACTGGCATCTCTGTGCTCACTACAAGGTCTCCATACTTAAACCCAACCATTGTTTTATCCCAACCTGGATTTGTCACTATACAATAGCAGTCCAGGTTTCCCATCCACCACACCAGTGAAAATGAAGGGGATGGTGGCTGCCTGTCAGTGGCAGGATATGTAATGGGTGCAGTGACAACAAAGTTCCTTCTGATAAACACCTGGAAACGCTCTATGCAGAAACAGGGCTGTGAAGTAAAGAGTGTCTGGATGATAGACAGCGTTTGTCGTAGCTGCTTGTGCTTGTCGACAGCTCAAACAATTCTCTCTACTAGTGGTTTGTCTGGGCCATCTCAAGCCTGTTCGCTGAGAACCCCTGCTCCAAACACTTATTAACAGCTTGGTCAGTATGGCTGGGGGATGGCTTTAAAATAAATATCCTGCTTCACTCAGTCCAGTGTTGCACCCCCTCTCAAGTCTATCAACTGGGAAAAATGGCTTTGAGTGTGTTGGAGAGGCAAGTCCTAACAGTCACCAAGAGGTACAGTACCCCAAGTCACATCTGAGAGCCTTTTCATAGAGCAGCAGGAGAAGCCTGTTGTGACAGCACACAGTGTCTAATAAGACCACACCTGTAATCATGTACATATCTGCCTGAGACATAACTGCATGCCAAGCTGTGCAGCAATCTAACATTTCCACACGTGTGCACCAGTGTGTGTTTTTGTTGATGACTATATTTTCTGCTTGCAATTTCAGAGTTTGTTTAACTGAATACATGATCTGAAGGTATAACTCTTAATTGTTTGTGAAGTGATCACATATGCAAAGCGTAATTCATTTAACTGCAGTAGAGGATTGCTGATACTGGTCTAGGAGTATACTCTTCATTTGACCTGACTAGTTGTCTAGTAAATGAACCTGTCTGTCCCTGTGTTTTGCTTGATTGCTTATGACATTTATCTGTCAAGTAAATGACATATTGTATCTAAGTGGACGTAATGAAAAAGCAACTGTGTCTTTCTCACGGTTAAGTAGGGGATGTGGTTTAACGATAAGCAATGAGCCTATATATATATATATATATATATATATATATATAGTTAAAATGTCCTCACAAGGTAAAAAAAAAACACCAGAACATTCTATCCCTGTGGGGTCCCCACACTGCTGTAATATAAACATGACGACAAACACACAAACAATAGCTATGACTTCACTGTTTTTTGTGTGTTTTCTCATAGCTAGGTGTCAGCTCATCTTCAGGCTCCTCTGGTTCCTCAGGCATCAAGCAGCTCCTTTAAGAGAACAACATAGCAAGTTCTTACTCTTCTGCAGTGCCCAGTAGTAAATTCAGCCTATTGAACTGAATGTTTTGTTTATTCTATGCTACCTTTGTACCTTTGTAACATAACAAATACTCTTAAGCATTTTTAAACACAGTTCGTTTAACTAACAGAGTTAGTTTAGAAATCTGCAGCAAACATTCTGGAGTCGAAAGCAACTGAAGTCCAATGAACAAACTAGGTTCAGTGATGCTTTTCCACTGCACAATAGAGAATAATGTGTTACTGTAGAGTACTAATCAGTATCAGAACTATCCATAACCTGTGAATACTGATATCCGTTATTAATAGCATATTGTATATTACATAAATACATGAAATGCATGGCAATGGCACTTGTATTCCTCATTAAAGGTGCAAGTTATTTGACATGCAGAAAAGGTGGCAAGTGTATATGTGTGTAATTCTTTAAATGTATTGATGATACAGAGACTGTAGTACAATGCTGTTTTTTTTTTTGTTTTTTTTTTTTACTGTAGTTAATACAGGGAAATAACAAGGAGGAGCTTGTGTGGCCCAGCCGTCTAATATGCTAGGCCTCTACACTAACCCAGCATCAGTGCCTTCCCATCACAACTGTGCTGTGCCACAGTTATTACAACGCCTATAGAAAATCACCAAATACCCCGTAACAGCAATAGCTTGTTTGGTGATACAGATCAAAATTATACTTTTATTTGCACCTTTTGCCTTAAAAAATTAAAGTGATGAGTCAGTGTTGCCCATAGTCTCTCAAACATATAAAAATGTAAAAACTAGAATAACAATGTTGGAAAGTCATTAGACCCCTGATTTAATACAATGAGATACATAAATTACATCAATTAGGGACCTATCTGAGCATAAAACTTGTATTGCATCACATTAGAAGCTCAAATGAGACTTGCTGTTGTTATTCGTTCAGACGCTTCCTCTTTTGTTGCAAGGCCAAGGTTCAAGAAAGGAAATGCAACACTGAGTCTCACTCGCGCTTCTAATGTCATGTGACCACAAGATTTATAGTCAAATGTGACCAAGTTTGAACTTCTTGGACTAAACTCCAAACACTAAGTTTGGTATAAAGAAAACACAACACACTGCTCCAAATACACGTGAAGATGTGCAGGTGAAACCATTCTGCAATGAAGACTGGGTAAATGTTGCCCAATCTAGTAGAGACGTATCCAAACCGATTGATAGCTGTACTTTAGACAAAATGTGACTCCACACAGTACTGAATGAGGAGGGTTTTTTTCACGTTTCTATCTCTGTTATTCTATTGTTTTCTAAATAAATCATGGGAACTGTAGCATGACATTAATTGCACACACCCTTGTACACTAATTCAATTATTATACATCAAACTAATTATATTGTCTTAATCATAAACACTAAGCATGGGAGTGATCTATCAGGTCAATATTTTGGAAAGATAGGTGTGAGTTTGAGTGACTGTGGTTGACGTTGTGTGCATTTTAATTAGTTCTAACCTCAGGCGGGCGATAGGGTGCTGGCTACAGGTGAAGCGCTCAGGAATGTCTGACGAGAACAGGTGAGTAGAAATGCCTCTCCACTTCATACACTGCTCACACTGAATCCACGTCACTTCTCTGTGATAAGAGAAATTTCTTTTTATTCAAACTGTTCTTCATTTCTCGTCATTAACCCATATTGCCCTTCTGAACTCCCTAGCAACACGTATCTTGCAATCTTGGAATCTGTTTTATGTGACAGTGCAACATTTTTCCTCTTTTAGTTATGACGCGAGATGGTATTTTAGAAAATAGCAGCAACCAGAAAATTGTGCACAAATGTGTGTGGCTTTGTGAAACGTGCATTTAATTGGGACTGTGGTAACATTAGCCAAGTAAACAAGTATAACAGGGTGCTGCATATAATTAATATTCTACTAGTGCTTTAATAGCTCCAACAACTCTGGGGAAGTTCTGAGCTGAATGATTTTACACATTCTTGTGGTCCACTACAACTGGAGAACTGAGTGAAGGTTAGGCCAAGAGAAATGATGTCATCCAACAGTGCGATGCTGCATGAGTCATCCTGTGCTTTCAATCAAAACTCTGATGGTGTCTGAAGATTTGCCCTCTTTATAATGGTGTTAAGTAAATTCATTGGATTAACAGCATTTTTCAAAACGACGCTCAAATACTACAGGCAGATAAGATAATATACTACAAGTCCAACTTTACACTCTTCTGCAAAGTTGCAATAGTGTAGTCCTTTATCTAGCACTAGGTTTCCTGTATATGCATGGTAAACAGTGTGTGCAGATAAATTCAAATTTATTTATATAGCGTTTAAATTTTTTTTTTTTTTTTTACAAAATATTGTCTTAAAAGGCCAAAACCAAACTGAGCAAGCCTAGGGCGAAAGTGGCAATAAGAAACCGTGGGAGGACTAAGATTCAAAAAGAGACCCATTCTCCTTTGGTGGCCTAGATGTTAATTGAATAATTAAGTTGTAGTAATAGTAAAATTAAGTAAATAAAACAATTTAAATCAGGATGTAAGGCAATGAGTTCAGAAATTATTTTCGTGGTTTGACTGTATTAAAGTTGCAGATACATCTACCCAGCTCAACGATGACATAACGGTCAAAATGAAAGTCATCACAACATATCAGGCAACTGAGAAACTGCAACAATGCAACAGTGATAAGAGGGCCTGTCAAAACCTTCTGTCAGCAGAGTGATTACTGACAGCACTTTCTGAACCTCACAATATTTACCAGCATGGTGAATACATATGTGGGCTATTAAATAGGCCGAAATAGCATATGTCTGTCATCTCTTAGCAGAAAACTCTAAATGTTTTATTTTCACATATTAGGGCAAGTGAAGTAGACAGGCATATTAAAGCTGTTTGTGTTGCTGCTGTTTCCCTGCTGTTGATGTACTGATTTAAAGTTCCTATTCTCAATTCCTGTTTCTTTTCATATTTAACTGCAGAGCTGTTTGTCTCTATCACGAAACTCCAGCTCTAGAACGCAGTAACTGTGAAAGAGCATCAGAGAGACTGTGCATGTAGAGTGTGTGTAAAGACGAGCTCTGCGGTTTAACAGAAATGTGTGCTGCCATCGCAAGTTGTTTTTAGCTAGGTGTTTTGACTTGTTTACCCAACGCCCAACAATGCAGAGCAAATTCAAAGGTGAAAACAGTGTACTTCTTCAAGCTAAGCATTTAATATAGTCCAGATTATAGTTATATCCATGATTTAAATGTCTTTTATTTAGTTTTTTATTTTTCAATCTGATACTAAATCCACTGAAACTCCAGAAATGAAGATGTTAGCTGATGAAAGAATAATAATAAAACCTACAGCAAAGATCTGTAAGCATTCTGTGAAGAAGTCGATATGGACCCTGTTTGTGTGCCGTTTGCATGTCCTCATTGTGTATTTGTGGCTTCTCATTTCCTCCCGCATTCCAAAAAGATGCCTTGGGTTAACTGGCTTGCGAATTAGCTGTTGCTTACGTGACATTTAATTTGCAAATTAATAAATTAAATCCATAATAAGAATGAACAGATAAGGAAAAGTAAGGTCTCCACTGCAGCCTCGGGTCCTCAGTATGTACAACCAGCCATCCGCTGGATGGTGCTTGCAACATAAAGATAGTGTGTGTGTGTGTGTGTATTAAAAAAAAAAACGTGCTGGTGGTGCACTTCTAGTGCCCGTACCAAACTTGGATAAACTAGCAGGGCTGGGTCACAAAAGTAATCCAGGGTAAAGCCTGTGCCAAATCTACTAATGTTGTAGGGTCAAGTATTGTTTGCCTTTTATTGCTTCACGGTTCTGATTTCAGATTCTTCTTATCAGTTCACAGTTTTGTTTCCAAAATGGTGAAACAATGTGCCAAATATTTAGATTTCTAAAATATTTTGCAGTTCATATTTAAATTTAAAAAGTAATCATTATTTATGTTAAGCTTTTTTCCCATTTTTAACCCATTATAAGTAAAATGCTTAATGTCATTTTGGAACACCAAACTTCTGTCCTGTCCTGTCAGTAGGAACCGATAAGCTAAATCAATTTCTTTTTAATATGTACCTGCTTCCTGGAGTTCTGAATCAGAATCTGTGGCAAGGAAGTATCAATCACATTGTTGCCATTATTTTGCCTTCGCAACTATGGTGCAACTTGAATTAAGATTAATATCTACTCTTAAGTCAGACTAAATTACATACATGAGAAACAAATATAAAACATGCTAACTGCTGGTCATATGGCAACTTTAGTTTAATCATTTGTGTGCTGTAGACTGTATGGTTAGATGGTAGGCATGCCCATAAAGGTGCAGTGTGTTTGGCCACATCATCCTGCTACATGAGGCCACTGTAACTGGCCAATACCATTGCCATGAAGGGGTGTAAAGACGTTTAGAAGACAAACATGTCTAAACAATGTTCACATTAAGTCTCTGACACAGGTTATCTTACCTTCTTAATATATCCAATCGCACCTGTATATCATAGTAAACTACAGTATCACTGGTCTTCAGTTAAGCAACAGGTAGCCATATAGTCATTTCAAATCTCCTATCGCCATGTGTCCTAACTAAGATGAAAACCCCATATCACAGATCATTCACTATACTTAACAGTGGTGAATCATCCTTATTTTTATACCAAAACTAAATTTCATATTAACAAAAAATCTACTTCTGTCTTATGTGCTCAAGCATGCAAGTACAGTCAAAGGTCCAGTAGTGTTTATGTCTGAGGAAAGATAAATAAAAATAATTCTTATGCCAAGTCTGACAAGAGTTGGTCTAAATGTATTTTGATTTAAGCTTGTAATCGTTCATATTTTCAGAATAAACCTTAATCAGAAAAAAAAACATGCCTTATATTTCCTTGGATTGTAGAGCACCGAGTTGTGTGGGTACATCATAATCAGTTCTGAGCTCTTTATTGAATGCTGATTTGCATTTTGATATACTTGATATATAACAGTTTTGTTTGAATATGAAAGAGATTATATTTCTTACGCTTTATCGTCCTCATCCTCCTCTTCCTCGTCGGTGTCATCGTCTTCTTCATCTTCAGTACTCCCTTTTTCATGTTTCCTCTCCAGAGCACGAAATGCCCTTTCTTTAGCTTTTTTCTCCTTTTTCTCTCGCCAGTAGTCATTGAGTTTAAGGCCAAGAGCAGCCACAGTGAGTCTGAAAAAAAAACCCAACAACAACAGTTTATCTACTAAATCTCTTTAGTGACATCAGGCCTTTGTGAATGTTTGTTTCACAAGGCCTTGTGTTCTATAGCAAGATTTTTCTCTTGCCAGTAGCCACTGAGTTTGGGGCCAAGGGCAGCTACAGTGGGCCTGGGGGAAAAAACCCCAAAGCAACAGTTTATCTACTAAATCTCTTTAGTGACATCAGGCCTTTGTGAATGTTTGTATCACAAGTCCATGCGTTCTATATCAAAATCTCACTGACAAGATTACATCAATTAATTAAGTTAGCAGGCAGGTGTAGTCAGCGCAGAGAGTAATGTGGTGAGAGTCTGCACTCTGTTAGTGTTCAGTATACCTGTACTCTTTGGTATATTCAAAGTCCTGCTTGTTGTGCGCTGGTTTTAGAAAGTTGCACTCTATAACTCCTATAACTCCCACTCCTGATCTCTGACCTGAAGACTGGCAACAGGTGGAAAGAATATAAAGAACACAAAATATGTATAAATAAATAGGTATCACATAGAATAAAGATCACATTAATTAAAATACATTTTAAAATGTGTATCACAATGTCTGTTGTTTTGCTTTTGCTTTTGCTAACAGTAATACAGGTTTTCAGCTCTTCCGCTCTCCTTTTTTCAGTTTCAAGAAAAAAAATATTTAATTAATTTAAGAATTATTTAAAATGACCTGGATTGAATTGTGAGCCCACCTTCACTAAAATCATATAATCAAGCTAAACACATTTTGACTATACACACAAAGATCTGATCCTATCATGTCTTAATTTTAACACATTACTGGTCCAGACCAAAAAAGGCTAAGCTAAAGAAATGTTTGGAATTCAAGTGTACCAAGTAAGTAAAAAACAAGTTTTGTTTGTAGAGAATAAAACCAACTAGAAACTGCTTCATTTTTCTTTACCATCACCATACAACATTTGAAGTTGAACGTAAATATTCTATTCCAGACAATGGGCCTTCAGAGGAACCATGCATAACCATCACCCTTCCAGATTATTAACTCTTATGTAAACAGGAGACTTAAAAGTAAAGTGGAAAAAAATCCAGTTGTCTATTTGCTCATTTCAACTTGACTTTAAAAAATACACCACAAATTATCAGTACAATCTGATCATGATCTGATCATTTTTTTGTGTACTTGTATTTGGTACCTTGATCTGGCAGCCCACTTTCTCATAGGACTTGATAAGCCTGTTATTGTGGTACATCATAATGCCATAATGATCTTTGTTCTTTTGGTTGAAACCAAAGGTTATTTTTACTCGCTCATTCTGATTTAGACAGAGTTAAGAAAAATGAAAAAAAAAAGTCATTCTTGATCTGGTCACATCTGCAACACAAGGAACATGAAAATACAAACTCTAATTGATAAAGGTAGGCTAAGTGTTAAAGAGATGCAATAAGTGTATTATCATTTAGCAATAGATATGTTGACAGTTGCTCTTACCCACCAAGCTCAACAAAATGTGTATCCCCCTACCCTTCTGGTTTCTGAGCCTTTCTACAATTTAACTAGAAGCTGATGTCAATATTATATTTCTATATTATTCTATATATATATATATATATACATTTTACTGGTTAAATAAACTGGTAGTGTGGGTTCGGACATCTCTCGCTCATCAAGGATTGATTTGTAGTAGCGCAGGGAAATATGTTCATGCTTTTGTTGTATGACAGGTTAAAGGATACAATAAATTGTGGTTTGTAAACATCATTTTCAATCATGGAGAGACTCTTGGCCACTAGCTTGGTCTGCACTTTCTTCTGCCTGAGAATGATCTGAATCCTGGGTTTTAGATACAGAATACTAAGATATGCCTGAAAGAGAAAAGTGAGAGACAAGCACATCTTAGTTGTATCACAGATGTATCATTCAAAATTAAACAAACCCTCCATCTACTGTATACTATATGCAAGACATGTTAACCTCTGTTTAGCTGAACATTCGATCATTTAATTCATCCACTTACTCTGAGAGAGTAATCCATCTCTGGAACAATGTGGTCAGCTCTGCAAAGTCCAGAATAACTCCTTTTTGATTTCCCCTCCATTTCCTCTGAAGTGATCTCTGGCAAACGAATGTCCTCTTTATCTGTCTCAAAGTCAAACTCAGGATTTCCGTCCTTGTTCCTGTAAGTGAGGGCACTGAATTACTTGCTCATGATATTGTCATACTGTATAACTTCCACAGAAATGTCTAAACAGTAAGGTTTAAGAAATATCCATCCTGACTGATAAACATCTATATCTGGACTTAACATGTGAATTTAACAATATAGAAAGTATATTTTACAACAATCCTTATTTGACTAGCAGCTTTCATCAGCATGCTATACAACTAAAGTGCACTATACGAACAAATGTATAGGACATCTAGAATTTACACCAGGATTCTGGATGATTTTCTCATCCAGAAGAGTATTTGTGGGGGTCAGGCAGTGACGTTGGATGGGCCAGTCAAGTTGTTCCACACCAAACTTGCCTGACTATGGACCTTGCTTTGTGCACTGGGGCACAGTCATGCTGGAAAAAAGTGCCTTCCCCAAAATGCTTCCACAAAGTTGGAAGCTCACAATTGTCCAACATGTGGTATGCTTAAGCATCAAGATTTCTAGTCCTACCCCTGAAAGCATTATCCCTCCGCCACCAAATTCTGCAGCTGGCACAGTGTAGTCAGGCAGGTAACCAGCCAGACTCGGACTCATCAGATTGCAAGAGTGAAAAGTGTTATTTGTCAATCCACAGAAGACGCTTGACATTGGGCTTGGTGGTGTAGGGATTGATTGCAGCTGTTTGACCATGGAAACAAACGGCAAGATGCTCTTGATTTAAATGCCGGACGATGTTTGGAGCTTAACACTTAACGACCATGTTCTGTAACTTTACGTGGTCTGTCACTTCGTGGCTGAGTTGTATTGCTCCTTCCATTTTTCATTAATTTCATAAAAAATAATAAATAGATTTTGGAACATCTAGGAGTGGAGAGCAATTAAAGCACTCAAATCCTCCTTAGAATGGCCAGTTCTTTGACAAATGTTGGTAAAAGAAATGGCGGCTGACTAAAATGCCCGAATTCAGTGATTTAAGTGATGTCCCAATACTTTTGTCCTTACAGTGTACGTGCCTCAAGATGTATGTAACACATGCAATGTAACATTCAGACTTAATATGGTTGCCATTAATGACTTGTCCTCTTAACTCTCTTTGCTGCACAAGCATTTCCGATCATCAGTCATTGAATAATGTTTGGTGGCTGAAGAGAAAATCTGCAGCTTATACTCATGTAGTTAATGTGTTAGTGCGGGGATACCTGCGTATGTTCCAGATAAGGATCTTGGTGCCCTTCTTGCTTGGGATGGAGTCGAGCTGTTGTTGCAGGTCAGCTTCGCTCTTGAACAGAGAGTGGGTGAGTATAGCTCTGAGACTGGCCTCAGAATCCTCTGTTATTATCAGTGACTGTGAAACAACTGAAGTTAAGGAGACAAGGCAAGCACAAAGTGCACACATCATACAAACACGCATTGTAATAGATATCCACACGCCATCCTATATTCAGAGCTTAGTTTGTAGACATTCAAACTATGTGTTGTTAGGATTAGCAAACGGGATGCATAAGCAAATATGTCTAATGAGTTGTCTCTTCAGTAACCAGGGTTGTGGGTGCGAATTATTTTGTTTATCACATTATTCACACAACCCTTCCTTTGCTTACTGACAATCATGTAAGCAATCTGAGTATTTATGGTTGTTATTATTGCAAAACCATGCCCTGTACTCAATAGCTTCTAACACATATGGTTTCTTGGTTTAAGACCAGGTAGTTTCCTTGTATTTAACCTGGTTGACACAAATTTTAAAGCCATTACATTTGTATATTTTCATTTCATGTGTTGAATTTGTTGAAACTCTGCATATTACATGCATGTAATCTCAAAACTGGCAAGTAAGGAAGTACAAGTACTTTATTACTGTGCTTAGTTTAATTGTAAGTATGTGTACTTTTCTTGATTATGTCTTTTTACTTAGTACAAGTTAAAAGAAAAACCTGAAAGTTTTACACACTAACTTTCCAAAGCAGGCTCATTAGCTTTTATGAAACTGTTTATGTATATATTGTATATATGTATTTATTTTTCATTTTTATTTAGGTGATTTTAGTCTAATGAAGCACATATTAGATTCCTAGGTTTATACTTGATGCCTTACAGATGACTTGAGGGTGTATGCATCAAAAATGATGCAATAGCAGGGGTGGAGAGAATACTCTGATGTGGCAGAACTAATAAAACAGTATTTTGTACATTTTGGTTCCTCCTATTCTGTTTTACTGTGATTAGATAAAGATGATCATTTGTATAATTTTAGCAGATGATTCTTAAAGTTGTAGTACAAACCATTCTGTAACCATAGTGCCATGGATGTGCACCTCTTGCCCTCAATAAAATGCCTCCTGTTTAAAGTTAGAAAATCTTTTTAAAGGAACACTTTTACTCTCTAATGTACAATTAGTATAATGTACTTTTTGGTATACTTAAGGAGACATAGTTTACTTAGTTCAGCCATAGCCATAGATTTCCATACATACATTTTACTTTTATGTAAAAGCCATAGTTCAGCTTTTACATAAACAAGTTTTTATCAGATTAGTAGAACTTTTATTTAAGCAAATAACTTGTGTACATCTGCCATCTGTGTATTGTAAAAAAAATGCATAAAAAGGATATTAGTCTGCTGGTTGAATGGAGCTATAGGTACTATGACAGCTTGAGCTTTGATGGATTGCAGAAAGGTTTGAGAGAGCATGCCCACACTCTGACATCCCCCATTCTTTGTAAAGATCAGAGCATCACGACCCAAACGCATGGAACCAGACTTAAAGCCATTACCGTAGATCCCTATGGCCTGGTGAGCGCCCTTTACAGATCCTTTCTCTGTAAAACCAAAACTACAGACCAAAAAATACAGACATTTACAAAGACAACACTGATATTACAAGAACCATGTCAATTTCAAATTCAAATTATTCAACAATTTTCTTTCGGGTCAAATTTAAATGTTAACGTTATACCATTTTAACACAGATACATTTTTACTGCTTGACCCACCATCTTTTACTATCTTGGACAGGGTTTGGAAATGGTTTGCTCATTACTCTGTGTTGATTCTGTCATATGAACACACATGGCACACGTTTAAATTTGTCATTTACATTTATGTCATTTAACAGACACCTTTATCCAGAGAGACTTACAATCTTACAATCCAAGCAATTGTAGATTAAGGGCCTTGCTCAAGGACCCACCAGTAGCAGCTTTGCAGAGAGGTGGGATTTGAACCCGAGACCTTCTGGTCCATAGGCTTTATCTATAGCCCAAGGAATCTTAACTACTTGGCCACTATTGTTCCTGAGAAAACACACAATATGACAGTTTGTACATACTGTGCCTTTCAAAAGTACTTCTGACTGTTACGTCTTGGTAGCCCTCAAGTCACAATAAAACCATAATGAAAAGTTGCGATGCAGCAAACAAGAAAAAACATGATCATGATTATCACGTGAGAAATGTATTTGTTGAAACATGCATGGCTGTGTCATGCTCTTATTACAAAAACTATTTAATTAGAGTCAAATAAGGGTTAATTGTACGGCAGCCTCACAGAGTCTCACACACTCTGGTGGACAAGGTTTTTTAAATGAGCACTTAACAATGAGTGTGTTTACATGCACTTGATAATCAACTGCAGACTAGGGCTGCAACTAACGATTATTGTAATAATCGATTAATCAGTCGATTATTTTTTTTCGATAATAACAGAGAAAATAAGTGCTTTCAATAATTAATCAATATTAGATTAAATTAAATAAGACTTAAAACTGCTGTTGTTTTCTGGAATGAAAAAGACAGTATAGCATGAGTATAGATAGATCAATTTAAACAGGTCAATAAATGTTTCATTTACAGCATTAGGTTAAAGCAAGTAAGTAACAAAAGTGCAAAAGCTAAGAGATACGCACACACTGGCACAATATGTAACATAGTGTGTAAATACCTAATTACACAAATTAGAGTAGCTCGAATAGGTTACCTTAATCCCTGTCTAAATGCAATTTATCCTGCCTATACAGTGCAGTGTCTTCACTCATACTCTCTCCGAAAATTCAAACTTAAGCGTAATCATTAATTATCACAAATGTGTACACTTTATATTTATTTATAAAGCACATAAACACTGCTTAAGCTAATTACACTTACATTAAAAGTAAAATCCATGTACTCTATCACTGCCATTATCCAGTTAACAAGCAAAAACAGCATGAACCGTGCTATGCTATGCCAGTTCGCATGATAATCCTCCTCGGTTACTCCAACATGTTTGTGTTTTAGGTGCTGTATCATCACCGTTTGCTCCCGTGCCATGTCAAATCACTTTTGCAATGCTTGCATGGTACACATTTATTAGCTGCATGTTACACACTTCTGAGGATTTAAGTTGAACCTTCTTCTCTGCGTCGGTCATGTTTCTTTTGTAAAATGTATCAACTTCTTAATGTTGTGGTCTTTGGACTCGCTATATAATATTATTACTGTGGGTGACTTCTAGTAATCATTCACGGACACGAGGATGCAGTACAGCTCCTTTACTTGATGTCAACAGCGTGTACAACATGTAGCCATTACACACTCTACATAGTGACAGTGCTAGTGACAGTCTCACATAATCGAGCACAAAGTTTTCGCTCACCACACTTTATGTTAAAATTTCTGAACTTAATGTCGAAATTTCTGTCGCTCCGTTCAAGTCGTTCTTAATTATTTTTTCCAGGGTTTATGAAGCGCCACAGGTGACGTAAGCCGATATGTAAAGGCGAGTAAGACATAAATTGTGTGACACAACGAACCGATAATGAAATTCGTTGCCAACACTTTTAATAATTGATTTTTATCGATTTTATCGATTTGTTGTTGCAGTCCTACTGCAGACAATCTGATTTAGCCAGTAATACGATCCATGAGTTTCCATGCACTTGAGTATTCAGATAATACAAAAGCTCCAGCTTTACATGACTCAGGCAATAACCAGAGTTCTACTTTTGCACTCAGATTGCATCAGAGAGAGGAGCTGAGTGTAGGGGGTGTGTCAGCATGCAGCTAGATAAAACAGCATGCACGGAGATGAGTCAGAAAGAGCAGAAAAACAAGTGTGTGTGCATTGGTGTGATGTGTGTGGCACTCGTGTGAACTGTGTGTGTATCATGGGCAGTACACTGTAGTATCCCAGTATAGCTTTAGTACTGGTACTTTATAAAAGTACTTTTTGTACATAAGTATGTGTGTGCATTTATAAAGATTGCACAACACAGGACAAAATATAGCATGTATGCTAAGTCGTACCTGTGTCAAACTGGCAATACTTAACATACTTAACATGGTGTCACAACAAAACTTAACAGAGACAGGGATATATGGGGGTCAGTGCTGGCACAGCAGTTAAGGTACCAGACTACTGACCTGAAAATTGAGAATTCCAGTTCTAGCGGTGCTACTACTGGACCCTTCAGTTACTTGGATTGTACCTTAAAACCCTGTAGGAGTTGTAAATTGCTCCCTGTGTTACATAACAGGACAAACCTGTCCCAGAAGAAACCGATTTTCATTTAGTCTTCAGGGCTTACTTTCACTGTAGAAATGTGTTTGCTTCATTTAAACTGATCTTGTCCTATACAAACAACTTCCTCTACATATTGACTGTCACTTAAATCATACAACTGAAGGTACGCCTAAAGGGTATTTCTGACTCACCTGAGCATCTTATGCAGTTTGCTGGGTGTCATTCCACTGCCATTATCGATGAAGCTGAGACACATCTCGCCCTTTACAGTTTCCACATCAATCCAGATCTGCTTGGCTGTGACTCCGGGGTCAGACGCATTATCTACCACACATAGAGGAAGAGATCTGAGCAGCGTGTACGCAGAAATTCTTGACATTGTTGGTCATTTGTCACATGGGTTATTTGTGTGTTGCCAGACAAGAGCATAATCACTACAAGACCAAACATGCATCGACACCCTTTTCTAATAAGTGACTGGTATTTTAGCCAACAGATATAAAATACGAAGCATACAGACGTCTCCATAGATGTGTAGTGAACACCTCAATGATTCTATGCATGAGAACATCATAGGTCTAAATCCCTGCTTTCTGCCTTGTATAAAAAAGTGTTTTTTAGCAGAAAGACAAGGTGCAAAGAAGGAACATTGCTCATGCACTTATAAACTGACACACACTCACACCTTAAGGTTAAGTTTCTAAAGTGCTCTGACACGCATGTCAGACTGGACTGTGGGAGGAAACCTTAACCTGTACCTGAATTAAACCGACAAGGACACAGAGAGATATGCTGGCAGATAGGACTCCACACAGAAGGGCTTCAACCCAGCACCTTCATGCCAACCGTTTATGTTTATATACAAGTTTGATGGAGAACACCTTTGAGATTAACTGGAACAGTTGCCAAATTGTTAGGTACAGCGTATTTACAACATCTGTGTCTGATCTTATAGTCACATTCCTAAATTTTGAACTTGTCCTTTCTGAGCAAACTCTGTATCGTCATTTTTGGATGATCATAACTGTGATCAATGTCATGATCTAATCTGGCATATCCTTAAAGTTCCTCTTGGAGTGACGTATCCGATTAAGAATTACGGTCAATATTTCAACCATGTACTATGTAATTCATCACCATTTCATTTTCCCACTTCAGGGTCACCAGGGGGCCCAGAGTATATTCTGCAACACAGGTCACAAGGCCGGTATGATACTGTACATTGTGACATACATTAGTACTGGTACACCTACAGGAGTGTTTGTGACATCCCATTCTAAATCCAGATGCATTAATATTAAGCTGTTTCCCCACTCCTCAACTGCAGCTATAGTGATTACACCCCTAATATTTTTGGAACTATATCATTATATACTGTCATAGGACAACACTAAAGATATGAGACTTTGATACAATGTATTGTGGTCAGTCTATATCTTGTATAACAAGGTGAATTTTGAATTTTTTTGAGGGTAAAAAATTGCCCTCAAAATAACTGAACACACAGCCTTTAATGTCTAAACCGCTGGCAACAAAAGTGAGTACACCATTAAGTGAATTGGCCAGATTTGGCCTTATTATCCATTTTTCCGACAGTATCATGTGAATCGTTAGTATTACAAGGTCTAGGGTGTGAATGGGGAGCAGGTGTGTTAAATTTGGTGTTATCTCTCTCACATTCTCTCATACTGCACGCTGGATGTTCAATATGACACCTCGTACTTGATTTTATATGCCTGTGGCAATGGAACTGAATAAAAAAACCTGAATTTGATAATTAAAGAGGTGGGGCCAAAATAACATCAACAACAACCATGGGGAAGTTGCTTTGATATTCACAGGAGATTGTACCTGGTGTCTTCTTAGTGGTGTGTGTGTATATGTGTGTATATGTGTGTGTATGTGTGTGTATGTGTGTGTATGCAGACAAATACCATTCTTATACAGAGTGGCCGAAATTGTTGGCACCCCTGAAATTTTTCGAGGAAATTAAGTACTTATCCCAGAAATGTATTGCAATTACACATGTTTATTTCCTTTGTGTGTATTGGAACAACACATAAAAACAGAAAAAAAGCCAAACATGATATAATTTAATGCAATACTGCAAAAATGGGCCAGACAAAATTGTTGGCATCTTTTCAAAATAGTGGGTAAAAAGATACCTTTTCCAAACATGTGATGCTTGTTTAAACTCACCTCAGGCAAATAACAGAAAAATCACACCTGAAACCAGATAAAAAGACATTTCTGGCTAAATGTCTTGTGGATAGAGCTTTTTGATAGAGCTTTTTGGTAAAGCACATCATTCGACTATTTACTGAAAACGGAGCAAGGCGTAAGAACACAGTACATACAGTCAAATATGGTGGAGGTTTAAAGTTGTTTTGGGGTTGTTTTGCTGCCTCTGGCAGTAGGTGCCTTGACAAGACATAATGAAATCTAAAGATTACCAAAGGATTTTGGGTCCAATGTAGTGCCCAGTGTCAGAAAGCTGGGTTTGCATCCTAGGTCATGATTCCAGTAGAACAATGACCCCAAACATACTTCAAAAAAGCACGCTGACATGGAAATAAAGCACTGGATAGTTCTGACGTGGCCAGCAATTAATCCAGATCTTAATCCAATTGAACAACTGTGATGAGATCTTAAAATTGTTGTTGGGAGAAGGCACCCTTCAAAGATGAGACACCTGGCGCAGTTTGCAAAAGAAGAGTGGTCCAAAATTCCATTTGAGAGGTGCAAGAAGCAAGTTGATGGTTACAGGAAGCAATTGATTTCAGTTATTGTTTCAAAAGGGTGTGCAACCAATTTTTAAGTTGAGGGTGCCAACAATTTTGTTCAGTACATTTTTGGAGTTTTGCATATAGCATGAAACTATATCACATTTGGCTTTCTGGTTTTTTTTTTATATGTTATTCCAATACACACAAAGGAAATAAACATTCGTATAACAAACACGTAATTGTGTAAAAACATTTCTGGGATAAATACTTAATTTTCTGGAAAACATTTCAGGCATGCCAACAATTTCGGCCATTACTGTAGTTAGCCCTGCTGCCCTAAGGAAGCCTCTGACACCTCAGAGCATGACTTACAGACATTACTGACTCAAACCTTTATCACCTACTGAACTTGAAAATAACTCATGACTCAAAATAACTAGACCGTTTAGACTTCTGATTCCTGAAATGTCTAACTCAAGATTCACTTCAAATACAATCAGAAGAGCAGGGCTAAGTAGGGACTGCTATTTCAGTGCCAGGCTATGATTCCTTCTTCCACCTTCCCCTCCCTTAATCAAAGCCAACCATGCCCGTAGCAGAACTGGCCTTGAACCCAAGTCACCACGGCAGCGGGTGAATATTAGTAACTAAAACGACCATGTTGATTCAGCGCTGGCTGCTATCTCTATACTTTGGTCAGGTTTAAATAAATAAGCTCTCAAAATGAAGAAAGCAGCATTGTGTAAGTTATAGAGGCACGTAGTGGAACTGATGTGCTCTGGTAAGTGTAGCTAGGTGCCATGGTTGCGACAATAATCATTTTGTTTTTCACTTTCAACACGTTATTCAGTAAATTACATGAGATATTTAACACTTTACTGTAAAATACGCTATGTTCATGATTTTGCCCAACTGTATGTAAAGTGAAGGGTTTTAAGCATGTTTAAGGTAGGCTATGTTACCTATTACATTTCTTGGTTTAGGATACTATGGATGGTATCCCCACCTTAAACCAGGAACTAGCTGTAAAATGTAGAATGTTTAAGATGTATGTTAACTAAAGAGGATAATGTATATCCAAAGACATTGATTTTAATGTATAACCAATTAACCTTAATTGAGTTGTCTATTCTATAATTTTACCATTAAAATGTACTTAAAGTGTAAAATATAGCTTAGTGCTTTTCTTTATAGAGGGCATCAGTCTTGCATCAATGAATAAAATCCACTGTATGCACAATGTTACTTTTTCAGGATTGGTGTGTAGTGGGGCGGTGGGGCCCAGTGCAATATCTTTTCATTTGGGCCAAAACCTGCAGATATTTTCTGTTGCCCTGACGCACAATTATGAATCAGTGCTTCACTGTATTGCAATTACATTTTAATGCTACTGTAAGTGCACACACAGGCACTGAATGATGTTGTACCTGCTCTAAACTACAACGATTTTCCATGTGCACAGCCAGACACAGAACAACATAGTACAATATGCATCACTAGCCGTATGCTCGAGTGGACCGGATGTCTGAGTCACTAAGGTTCTAATTAATACGAATCGCTTCACTATCCGAACGTTTAAAATAAAATCTTTACAGCGAGGGAAGTTCGGGCTGTTTAGCTGAACTGGCTGTTAGAAGCGAATAGCTCAACGATCAGGTTAACAGGTGCAGAACTTTTTTCTTCATAGTGCTGGGCTCGATCTGCAGTAATGAACACAACTCTGTCAAACCTTCCGAGGTTTTACACGTCAAGCACGAGAGCCTACACCCCCCCCCCCACACACCCCCGCCCCCGGTGCGGCTCAAGCGTAGTTCTTTTTGGCGCGCGCATCATTGATAAACCGAAACCGTGAACCCATCTAAACTACTCATGTAAACCCAAAAACTTGAAGGTCTTACCTATTAACTCTGCGACGGCACTGAACGGCCATGTGTGACTGGTGGAGTTGCTCTCCAGGTAAGACGGACTCATCTAAAATCATAAACATCATCTAAATCAGGACAAACTACACGCATGTCGAGTATTAAACGTGTTTTGCACTATACATACAGAGCTGAGTCGGATTCCGTGTTCGCTTAACCTCGCCATGGTGTAAAGTCCACAGCAAACTGCTCACACAAAACAGCCAGAACCTTCTTCCTACCGCTTTGGCGAGGAGAGCACAGACTCTTCTTCCTCTTTCACTTCAGCAGCTTTTAGACAACTGCAAATAATCTACCAAACTACGCGTGCGGCAAACCGCACTAGGTGCAACTCACTGGGGTTGCCAGGTTGAATGTGACAGCAATCCACTTATCCACTATAATTTCGGCTCAGGTGTGTACCGTTTAACGTCCGTTTATGTTCTCTGAATCGTTGCCTTATAGTCATATAGTCATATTGTCACGTGGTAGTGTTTTTGTTATCAATTAAAACAATTTAATTAATTAAACACAATATGAAAACATTTAGTACAGTACTGTGATGTCCATACAGTCACTCCTTTGCGTCCTTTATAAAATGTACAACACTTGCCGATAATGAAAATGAAAGGAACTTTCTTGTTTTCTGCTGTTGAGACTGCGATTTTCACAAGCGTCTGCTTGTACTAATTTTCTGTCATTTAGACGTGAATTAGATATACAGTATATAAGATATTGTCCTACAATATCTCACAAATGTGTGTACCCCCTTACATTTGTGTAGCTATTTTATTAATTCTTTTCATGAGACAACACCATGTCCCATTGCATCAGTGTCGTTACAAGGTCTCAAGGGTGAATGGGGAGCAGGTGTGTCAAATTTTGTGTTATTGCCCTCACACATGCTTTCATACTGATCACTGAAAGTTCAGCATGGCAGCTCATGGCAAAGAACTCTCTGAGGATCTGAAAAAAATAAGTGTTTCTATACATAAAGATGGCCTAGTCTGTAAGAAGCACCAACACCCGGTAAGAGAGCTGCAGTACAGTGGACAAGACCATACAGCGGTTTAACATGAAACTCAGAACAGTTGACCAAACTCACCATAGTTGGCTTGTGATCAGCGTCATATCCAAAAGCTAGCTTTTGAAAATAGACATGAAAAGGAACAGAAACTGAGGGTAAAGGTCAGCATGTCTCCAAACCTAAACCCCACTAAGCATCTTTGAGGCATTCTCAAATAGAAGGTAAGAAGTACAAGGTCTCTAACATTCACCAGCTCTGTGATGCCGTCATGGAGGAGTGAAAGAGGATTCTAGTTCCAATCTGTGAAGCTCCATACCCAAGAGAGTTAAGACAGTGCCTTGCAACAATGTTGCCCCTGTCTTGCCCCTGGCTTCCTTTGCTTTGGAGTAGGGCTGTACACTAAGCTATAATAATGAAAATAATTTCTCACAATTGTGACTTTAAACACTCATTATAGCACCTACTTTCTCATTATAATGACAAAGTATCTCAAAATTATGGCTTAATATCTAATTATTATGACTTATTTATCACATATGACTTATGTTTCATGATACATAAATATCATGCTATGATTTATCATCACTTATTATCTTATCATGTGAAGTGAATGTATCTAGAACAATCTGGCAACACAGAACTGATAAGTTTGCTTTTGGAGTTCATGTTTGTACTTTGCTAGTACATGTAGATTATCGTAATTAATCTTATATTGTATCAGAGTCTAAATGAATTATTTACTTTCCTAGCTCATCCCAGCAAATGTTTGTCTTATTTTCAACCCAAATATTTGTTTAGTGACTTTGGTACCAGTGAATGCACAGCAAATACTATGTTGGGTACAGATACAGATACAATGACAAAGAAGGGTGTCTCTAAACACACCAATCCTGAAAACGTAACATTGTGCATAGAGTGGATTTTATTACTTGACTATAAGAAAAAGCACTAAGCTTATTTTTTTCTATATTTCACAATTTAATTACATTTTAATGGTAAAATTACTGAATAGATAACTCAATTATGGTTAAGCCTTGAGCCTTGTAGATAGTGCTGCTCCCCTTCTATTTCAGGGGAGCCTATCATCAGGCATACTACTCACTCAAGCCCCTCAAGGATTCCCGGAGGCTCAAAAGAAGATGGAATCCTTCCTCACTAGGGAATTACTAGTTCCCACAATTCTTGGAGTATTTGGACTCAAGGGTGCTGGGTCAGTGGCACATGATAGACCACTGGCGGAACTGGATTCTAGAGCAAGCGCATTGTGAAATTAAATTACAATTAAGATCTTTAGCACTGCAGTTTCTAAATCAGTACACTACATGATAAAAGCGTTTTATATTTAAATAATTTTTTTCAGTTGTTTTGCAAGGAGTAATGGACAATGGAGTGTAGGTGTAAAGACATGCTAAAAAGTTACTCTTTGTATGTTTTTGGTTTCTACGACCAGGATTGCAAGTGCTACAGTGGTTCAGAAAGGCATGCGGATATATTAAAATGGTCCTATGTTAAAGTACAAATTTAAATAGTTTGAGGTTGGATAGTATTCTAGGTCGGGCTGTATTTTAACTGTGAAAACCTTTAGTTTGAACATCAGTTTTGAATACAATTATTGGCCTATGTGCACCATATTAAATGACTGAATGGACTGGATACTTGACCCTTAAAAATCTGATTGTCTTTAAAGCAAACATGCAAGAACAGAACAACAACAATAAAATATTTTACTTTATTTAAGCAATAGCAAGATGTTCAAAAATGCTGGCATCAAAGCTTACACAATGTTGTGTAAATAGCCACATTAAATGTTTAATGTCTACAAGTAAACCCTTGCATACTTGTTCTGTTTTCTCTGGACCTAGAGCATATGCCATAGATTCTCCCTCTATGTACCAATACCAATTCTCTGTCTCTGTTACTTTCTGGTGGCATAGAACAAGCCCCAGCGCTGATCTCCAGTCTCACAGCGTTGCAGCTTTTCTGTCCAGCCATTCACAATAGCTTCATAGTCCTCTTGGGAAAACTCCTAAATAGATGCAAAACATGGTTATAACGAATTTACAAACATCATGTTCATAGTGTATTATCTTACAGTATGAAACAGCACCTGGGTACTTATGTAATGGACATATATATATATATATATATACTTTATTCTAGTCTTTTTTTGTTTGTGTTGTCTCACCTGAATGAATTCATCTTCGATCTCCTCTGCTCTCTTAAGCTCATTCTTTATCACCTCAATGAACTGAGCCGTTCTGTCTTCTGCTGTCACGTTAATGAAGCCTGCTTCCTCCAAGAACTAAAGGATACACATACATTAAATAGAAAAAATGCACATTGTTTTCATGCAAGATAGATCCAGTATGATAATATACAGTTATACTGAGGTTTACTTGTGATTTAGTAGAAGACATTTTGCTCAGCTGACAGACTTTAGGAGGGGTGACATTATTGGACTACGAGAAGCAGGATGTTTTGACAAATTGCCTGCCACCTACTCCAGATCATTTGATCCACTGACAAGCACAAGCAGCTTCCTCAGTTTTGTTTTTCGCCATCCAGGCACAAGATTCACCTAACTACTACACTACTTCAGTACCCTTTCTCTAAACCTGTTTACTTCCAATGCCCAACAGTAAATTATCTTGTGTCCAGGCAACCTAACAGGACACTCGATCCTCCTTTCAATTGTACAGCTTTCCCCAAAACAGTTATATTTATGATCTATTATTTTAATCTCTTACATATATCGTGATTACATTCAAACATTTAACGTTTCATTTAATTACAACAACTCCTTTTTTGTGAGTTATTTTTTGGCAATACGTGTATATATGTATATATCTATTCATTGATTTTTGTAGGCATTCTTTCTGTGCACATGTACATAAGGTAAAAAACAACTGGTGGAAAGTGACTTGTTGTTGTTGCACATCAGTGTCTTTCTCAGAAAGTATGTAATGATATAATTTATATCAACAGGAACCACGCATGTACACCTTAAGGCAAATGATCAGGCTATCAAAATGTTTTCAGGTTAGATCAAAACCACATTCACATATGAGCTTGTTTTCTAAATATAGTGAGACAGGAAATCTGGCTGATACTGATCACTGTTTGGTTCCTCAAATGAAGAACTCATTCATGGCAAAAATCCATTCAGGGGCATTACTGCACCTACATAATATTATACATTCTACCCCATGCATATTCAAAACAGAATTAATTATGGAATTAAATTAGCATTCAGCATTTAGACAGCTTCCAAACAGAACTCTCATTAAATATTAGATTTCCTAATAATTCAATATCATAATGATGTGAAAACAAAGTATATTGGCAGATGCCTGTAAATACATTGATCCCATCAACCCATCAGAGTACTTCATTTATTTTCTTCAAACACAATAACACTTTGTTCACGTTGGGTCATTTTATGTAACTTTGAGTATCACGATTAAGTAGGTTGGTGTAAGATGCATTGTGCGCACAAATTGAATAAGTATTAGACTAAAATTAAACTAAAAAAAACAGTAATTTAGAGTTTCTTAGATGCATATGAACATCTAAACTAGAGCCACTGCTGTATTAAACATTATTAACAACTTTTTTTTTCTAAACATTCCTAACATACTCCTCAACTACTGGTGGCTTTCCCTTAGCTTAAGGAAATTATAGAGATCTTGTAAAATTGTAACTTCACAATGGTTCAGTAATTATCTGAATCCATTATTTGGGAGGGCATAGCAACGCTAATGAATGCTGTTAAACAGAAACAAACTTAATAGTGCATGCCATTTGTAAAAATTACAGTGTAAAAATTACAAAAGACATGTACATGTGTTGGTCTGTGACAGTCTGTTTTTAATTTAAAAACAAGTCTGTTTTTAATTTAATCCTCTCAGCCTTGTTGATGCCGAATGGAAGCCAAATCTGTTGCTGCAAAAACCTGTTTCACAAAATTTCAATATTTTTTGGAAACCATTTTTAATTGAAAATTGCCCTTAAAAATGTTTTTGCTTTTTAAAAACTGAAGTACTGAGATATTTCGGAAATGTCTTTCACCTCGTTGAAATAAAGTGGTGTTTTTCCCCCTGTCTGCAGGTTTTATCACAGCTGTAGCATTTTAAGATTCAACCCAACTGATTAAAGAAGTGGCATAACAGTTGGGACACCGCTGCTGGTGCTCCTGGCCTCCCTTTCCTTTCTTCAGATAAAACCATGATGCTTTGTGGAGTTAATAAGTAACTGCTCAGAGACAAGAATCCAAAGCTGTGAAATAAATGTTTTGCTTTGCACCAGTTGACCTAATAAAGACTGGTAGATTTTTTAAGTAAATAATAAATATTTGACCAGCATAGTGATGCAACAGGTAGTACTAGTTTAATCAATGGTAAGGTCAAAGGCAAGTGTTACTTTTCGGTTGTGGTACCTCACCTTGCCGTATGTCTGTGGTGTGTAGAGGATGTAACCTCTCTGGTTTACATACTCCTGGAAGGCCGGAGTCCAAGGCTTCTCCCCACAGCAGTAATCAGAAATTAGCACCTTACCACCAGGCTTAAGCCACGACTACACCACACACATGAAACACAGGATCCAGACTATCAAAACATGGTTTATTGTTGTAACGTAATGACCACAGGTTAGTTTTATTACATGAAACAAGCTGATCGTGCAGTAGAGGGCAGTGTTGCATTGTTGTGTAAGGGGATTTTTTTTGTAAATCGCACAGACACACACTCACGTGAAATTTTCGGAAGAGGCTGAGTTTGTCGCTGATGTGCAGGATGGTGTCCCTGCTGTATACCACGTCAAATGAGCTCTCTGGGAAGATCCTCTTAGTGGCATCGGACACCTCAAACTGCACCTGGATGGATAATCTAATGTCACTTTCTTGTAAGGGTTAAGGCATTGTGTGTCAATCCACCACTCTTGTGTTGAGGCTAGACATTGGTACAGGATTGTGGACTAATAAGTCCTAGGCTGAAATAACTGCTGCCACTGGGCCCTTGAGCAGATCTGTTGTAAGTCGCTACGGATAAGAGTGTCTATTACATGACTACATTTTTATTGCTTGTTTGTTCATTCATAAATTAATAAATTATGAATTATTATCATATTAGCATCAATATATATTCACAACAGAAACAAGTTTACACCTACACTAGTCAGACATTTTCATCCTGGGACAATGTAGCACAACCAGTTAACGTATATGTTTGGAATGTGGGAGGAAATCGGTGTTCTTGAAGTAATTCTACCCAGATACAGGGAGATACATATTCCACACACGTGGAATCAGAGGCTGAGTTCAAACCAGGAGTCTATTATGCTGTGAGGCAGCCACACTGATCATTGCACTCTTTAACGTAAAAAGCTTACACACTTCTCACAAATATTAGGGGATTTCATTAGGTAATATTTTAAAATAAAACATTACCTAATTTTTGTGAGCAGTACAGATTAAAAGAGTGGCACTTACAGTTTGAAGTTTTTCTTGTACTGCTCTCTCCATAGCGATCTCCACCATGTTTGAAGACAGGTCCATTCCCAAAACCTCCACCCCAAAGTTCTGCCAGTTACAAAAAAACATAACCAAACAACTATTTTTGCTTTTCATGGACTTATGTTACCATGTACAACTCTGAAAACCAAAAAGTTTTAATTGCTATGATGCATTTGATAAGGAATGGGTGTTTAGTACCAAAGTCACTGCAGTGACAGTTCACACTTTGACCACTCTGTATGGTAAATGTTTACAAACGTTATAACACAAATTTCATCAGAAGAAATCAAGTCTGGTTAACCAGTTGGTCAGTGCATGTGTGTGTGGCTCACCCTAGCCATGTAGAAATCTCCTCCCCCTATTCCACAGCCAACATCTAGAATTCTTTGTCCTGGTTTCAGATTCAACAGGTCAACAAACTCCTAAAAGGATCAAAACATGAGCCCAAGTATATCACATTCAGAAGTGGTATAAAATACATGTAAAATGTTTCTGGACTGATAACTTAAATAAATATTGCATTTAATGTTTATGGCAATAACTGGATGACACAGTCAAATCCATGTCACTAGAGCTGTGATGAGCCATTACTCTCTGCTGTTCCATTGTGTTGGTCAGTAGGATCAAAATAACAAATCAGAATGTACACTGTACAATGTATTCTGGCTCATCTCTAAAAGTGTGTAATGCTCATGATTCAAATTTTTCATGATTGTTGATTTTGCATTAAATGAAATACATTTTAATTTCTAAAGTGTAATGTGTAAAGTAAATACAATTTATTGTATACATTTATAAACAACAAAAAATGTAAGTCCCCTGGAAATAAAGGGCATTAGTAGAAACAGAGGATTAAAATTGTAAACAAAACGCTCGACTTTAGCTTCACATCCTCACTGAGTGAAAACATTCATCTTAGTGAACAATCCAATCCAACAATCCAACAATCCAAATACAACAATCCAAAATAAGGTGTTCTTTAACTGTACAAAAACTCGAACAAAAAATAGTTGTTAGTTCCGGAAATACAAATAAATTACTAGATACAGAGGTTTAAAACTATAAACAGAATATTCTATTGTAGCGTCATCATATCTTAACAACCGAGTGAAAACATTGCTTGTTTTTTCTGAAGCACAACAATTTAAAGTAAAGTGTCGTTTTCATGTTTAAATATTGAACGAAAGGAGTCTTTAGGAGACTCACTAAGAACAGAATATTAGTCTGTGCAGATGATGACCTCTGGTGTTAAAAAAAATGCAACTGAATTAGATTGCGTGATAAACAAGAATGCATAATCCAACTTGATGATACACATCATCCTTTTGATGCATCTTTACATCCCTATTATTACACACCATTATACATTTCATATGCATACAGTGAAATAAAGTGGACATTGAATTTTTTGTAAGAATCACTAAGCACCCTAAGTTTCCTCACCTTGGTGGTGCTGGGTCCTCCAGTGCTGATGTAACCAGAGCCAAACATCTTCTCGTAGCGAAGGATGCCTCTACGTGTGTACTGCTGGTTGTCCAGGAATTGTTGAAAAGTACTGAAGGTGCCTTGGTGCTGCTGGACTGTATCCCGACGAACTTTCTGCATCAGCCAGCACACCTGACTCTGATTCTTCTTCATCTGACAAAGAAAGATAGAGTATTGATCATTTAACCAATAAAATGTACACTCCCACTTTAGTACTACTTTCACCGTAGTAGTTTTTAATTAATTGTCATTTGTAGCTGCATTATCACTAGTGGTCTCAGAGTGTTGGCCCAACTTGTATATGGGTTAGTAACATTATACAAACAATGACAATGCGGTTGTGATAAGCATTTGACCTATTATGTGCAAATGTGTTTTAAATTACACAGCTCCTTCACTTTCTTCACATCATACACTAAAAATATTTCATAGAGCTTTGCTCATGATAAAAATGACTCTCAATCACTCATTCAACCACTCACTTTTCCGTAACTACATAATCCAGCTCAGGCTCACAGAGGCCAGGGCATAACTGGCAGTAAAGGGTGAAAGGCAAGAACCAACTCTTGAGAGGGTGTGAGTGTTTCGCAGAGCACACAGACAGTCACAATGGGGCACTTCAGTTGCGAGATTCCAGTTGACCTAATGCAGTTTTTAATAAAACATGGGAAGAACCCAAAGAACCTAAAGAAAATCACATGAAGTCGGGGAGAACATACAAACTCCAAACAGGTAGTGGGCGGCCTCTGTGAGATGACAGTGCTAACCATACCATCCCTGACTTATGTGCTGTCTGGTTTAATTAAGGTATACCATTAATACCACTACACTCCAATACATAATCATTTTATTGTATTATTATGAGTTGCAGAAAGTGAGTGTTTACATTTGTTTGCATTGCTTATCATTTTTTATGGAATATCTCATTTAATTATTTTTTTACCTTGAGGTACGTCTGTATAGTTCTGTTCAGTACTATATCAAAACCATAGCACTGTGAACTATTCCTGTCGGACTCCTTCCATATCACTGATGTCATCAGGTGGTTATAACTGGCAGGAGATCGGTAGTGAGTGGGGTTAAAATCTCTTTTGCTGTCACCTACAAGTTACAAAAAGCATTAACTTCCTCAGCTACTGAAGAGATACAAAGATGATGTTAATTAACAGGATCTGGATTACTGAACTGTAATTTTCACACCCTTAATACGACTGTTTTCTTATCTCAGAAAGTTGATAATTAGACGGTAGTTAGATATGGATATCTAATAAACATGAGCTACAGAACGCTGTGATAATGTTAATATACAGTAATATTTCTCTTTCTCTTTCTGCTTGATGGGGTGAAAGGTACGACATCAAACACAATGCCAGGGTTCTCTGTGTAAAAGCCTGAACTAATATCTAGCAAAATAAGAATCTTTAAGCGTCCAATCCAACGATAGATGAGAAGCTCATTATTACCTCATTAGTGCTGGCTGACTGCCATGTTTTAAATAGGATGTTAATGACAAGATGTTTGATCACTGTCAAAAGTTGAAAATAGATGTTTATGGGGTTTCTGCTATTGTTCTCTACATAAGAACAACTAACATTTCTAAAAAAAAAAACTCATACTACCACTTTGTAGTCTTTTTGTGACAAAGCTTTGATAGGCTAAACAGAGCTAAAACAGAGTACTCTCTAGGTCTATAATCTATTTCTCTCTGTCTGATAGGTGGTGGTGATGCTTTCTGAAGCTGGCACAGTGATAGCAATAAGAGCATTTGAACTTACAATAATAAAATTTCGAAAGCTTCTTGGTGACCTATTTTCTCCACTGTCACTCCACTACATTCCCCACTGTGATTTTGTCATTTATGTTTGAAAAAAAGTTTGAGAGTGGCACTATTTAACCTAAATGTACATTGTAAGGAGAAGTCTCAAGAAGAGGGTTAGGAGCATGGTCAAATCTACAGGTTGGATGGAATTCAAATACGTTTCCTGATGTTTTAGAGAACATTTTCTAGCAAGATATTCTACAGAATTAAATAAATAATCATCACAAAACAACCATAAACTGTTAAAGATGAAATCCTAATAGATGATGAAATGGGTGGTAGGGTATGTAGGAGTTATAGATATATAATAATAAATTACATGGTTTTCTGAAATTAGAAAGATGAATATGAGTTGGTTTTGCTTCGGATAACCTGACTGGTGGAAGCAGGACTCTCTGAAGAAGAGGTAGCCATTAGGACGAAGCCAGGACAGCATCTTATTTGCCAATGAGTGCAACTCCTCTTCACTCAAATACATGAATAACCAGTTAGAAAAGATCAGGTCAAATCTGATGATGAAAAGAAAAAAAAAACTTCACATGAGTCACATGTACTTGCCAACCTGTTCATGGGCACCAGGTGCAGTACCAGCACTACAAGTTTCTCAGAATACTTATTGAGTGTTCCAGTTATTCAGTTTATTTTGTCGATGAGACTGGATCATGACCTAGGGGTCAATGGCAAAAGATAAAAGCACAAAACTACCTACCATCTAATCACTGAAATATCTCATTTATATTTGTGAATGTTCCTTTTCCCTCACACACATGCATAAAAAATGAGCAAGGTCCATACCTTACCTGTTTTCACTTAATTTCAGTTGTGTAACATCAGCTTGGATAAACTCTGCATTGCCAAGATGACTGTTGTCTTTTCTGTTCTTTTCCACAAAGTTCTCCATAAAGTCCACGGCTGTCACATGATGAGCCTTGCCAATGAAATGACTGGTGTATCGTCTAGAAAGACCAGTTATTACCAATTCAACAGAATTTAAGAAATATGCACAAACTTTTGTACCCGGTCAAACATAAACAACAGAAAAAAAATCTGTTTTTTTTGCATGATGTTAGCGCTGCTCATTATTGCCACTGGCAGAAAAGCCAGTAGTAATTTTGGGCCAATAAGAATCTCCTCATCCACATGCTTATTTATCTTCTTGGAATTACCACACAAATTTAGTGGTAACACTAACACAGTAACACATTACATTATGAAAGAAATATACTTTGTGTCCTCTTAGAACTTAGTACTTGCATTTGTCTAAGGCTGTACCTTTAACCCATAAATGATGAATGCCAAAGAATGTTAATATGTTACTACATTCTGTAACTCCTCACATAATATAAATAGCTTTTTTTAGCATGTTTGCACAGACATGATAAGGCAAAGTCCTTTTACTGACTAAAACAGTAACATATTAATATAAATATTAGTCATTTAATTTAATGCACTCATATAGTGCAACTTTCTTATCGCTGTCATTAAGTATAACCAGTCTATAAGTTATGTCCCATAAAGCATAAAAAACAGAACATCTGATTGCAGATTTTTGCAAAAATGTTTAGATTTTACATTTCACAAACTTTTCACTTTTAACACGTTAACTTTAACAAAATCTTTTGTTAAATGTCTATAAATATTCAAATATGGACTTCATTTGGCATTCTGGAGAATGGTATATTAAATATCTTTTGAGCTATGTATCAATCAGTAGTAATCAGGTGAGAATTCTATTTACCCAATGCCTGCTCCCAATTCCAGTATGTCAATACCATCCAGACTTGGCAGAAGCTCCAGTATCTCAGGCAACTCCTGCTGCGTCAGCTGGTGGGCGTTAGAGTCCAGCATCATCTCTTCTACTGTCGCCTGCTGGGAATGCTCCTTCCAGAATTCAGTCATTTTGGCTCTCTCTTTTTTAATATGTAGACACGGTATAACACACAAACAAGATTAATTACAGGGACAAATATTCAAACACAGCTGTAATTTTCCCACCATCCAAATATCTGCTTTAACACATTTGTTAATCAGTTAGGGCAGATCAATCAACAAATTGTAGGTCATTTGGAGTTAGGTTTTCCTTATTTAATTATATAATCATAAAACTATAGAGCTTTTGGGGGGGAAAGCACTGTGGAAAGTAGGCTGTTAAAATAATAGAAAGCCACATTCTTCAAAAATACTGTATGTTTACAGTTATATTTTGGTCATAGTTCCACTGTCATATATATGAAATCTAAGTAATTTAAAAACTGTAAAGTATTGGCAGACCGTCTTATCCAGTTTGATAAAGATGCCGGTGACTTTCTGATGCAACCTTATGACATAATCTAAGTAGTTATGGAAGGTTATGGTAGTTATGGTAGTAAGAGAATGCCTAAGGCCCAACAGTGACATGATGGCAATGCTATGACTTGAACCTTCAACCTTCTGGCCAGTAGTCTATTAAACACTGAGCAAACAATGTTACTATAGGATAAAATCAAACTTTTTCAGTGTCAGAGATTTACCTTTAAATCATCGCATTATTATCATATTTAGTCTAATATGCAAATTAAAACCTGATATGTAGGCCATATTTACCAAAATAAGACTATAAAAAAACTAAATCAATATTTAGTTTATAAGATGCAATGAAATTGTCTAGCAAACTGTCACATTTTCACAAAAAGCTTTTATGCTATATTTATCTTTAACCACATATACTTTTTATAATTTCTTCATTTTATTATGTCACTTTCATACCTGCATAATCCAATTCAGGATGACAGCAAACCTTGGTCTAACTAGAAGCACAGGGTGTAAGGTGTGAATCAAGCCTAGACAGTTTATTGTCCATTGCAGAACATACACTCACAATAGGACATTTCAGAGACACTTGTTGACCTAACCTGGAGTATCTGGAGAACTATGCTTGGACTCGAAACCGCAATAAGGAAACAGCTCTAAACACTGAGTCATCATGCATGAAATATACACATTATCATGTAAAAAATGTAAAACAAAAATGTTCATAATATATTATTTTGAATTATGTATGTTTAATGACAAATTACCGCAAATTGTAATTAGCAAGTAACACTTTTGTTAAATCCCAGAAGCATTCAGTTCTCATTCAGACTCAGACTGCTCTTGTTCCCATGCACAACAATGCTATTAACAAATCCTTAAAAAAATCCTCTTTTTCTTTAAGGCAAAATATTCATAGAACAAATAAGCATAGCCTAAAACGTTCCAAAACATTTAAAGCCATGCTGCTCATAAATACCACTGGATAAGCAAAAACCTTTCACAAATCTGTACCACACAATCTGACCAACCAGTTTGCTCCAAGCTGACGCACCCTGATATGTTATACAATAGCAGTGGTTTTGCAGGTCATAAAATCACAAGCATATAACACTCTTACACTGAATAATTTTAGTGACAACAACACTAGCATTCATTCACAAATTCTACACTGTAATTAGCATGTTTTATTATTTTACAGTGAGGGTAACTACACACTTGTGTTGCACTGATGAAGGGTGCTTTGGTAAGCACATTTTACTGTGTTACACAGTAGCTGCTGCAGTCAACTACTGAAAAGCACAGCTGTCAACTAAACTGTTGTGTGTGAGAGATCAGGTGGTGTGCTGTGTGCCTGTACTGCAATCTAGAACTTTTCAAAAGCCATACAAGCAAAGCTATGTATTTTCTCACAGATTTAAGTCTTACCTTTGTCCATAACTGATGAGCAAAATGCTGCTACTATGAAGCTATGCTGCTATAAAACCCTTACTAAACTAAGGTCTAGGACTGAAGTGCCAGACTGAGCTCTGTTTAGTTCGACTCTCTTTAAATACCTCTGTGTGACCACCCCTCATTCTGGCTAGGTGCACCTACAGAGCTGAAAGTGATGGGAGGAGAAAGGCTCCTGTAGGGATATTAATCACACCATAATAAAACTTGAACATCCGATGTGTAAGTGGGACGTGTGTATGGAGAGCTTACTCACCTTTATATTGCTGCTATGCTATCTGTTTCAAAAATCAGTGAAAAGAAATGAAGTACCTTAGAGCGATTTGAACAAGACGTTATGCAAGTAGATTATCAATAATATGAGGCTATATAATGGTGACATGTATTATACAGTCTTATATAAAAGCTTTTATTATGATTGTGATTTTTTAATTAAATGTGTATTTAAACATCTATGACCTTATCAAACAGTAGCTCAGACTACACTACAGCCAGCTGTTACTATGACCTGTTATTATTTATGCACTGAAAATTGCAGAACTACACTGTTCACGTAAATTAAGAGATTTTTCATTATTTTTAGATATATTCATTACTTTTCGTGAACAGTATATACTATAACTATGTTTACTCCTTGCAAAGCTTGTGTTATATGCTTTTGAATAATCCAAAAAGTTTTATATTTTAACCAGGAGGGAAATGCATCTTCATGAACATAATATTATATTAATATTAAAATATCAGGTTGCATTCCGCAGATGGGTTCCAGCTATGCAAAGCTGACTATGTTAAGCTACATTCATGACCCTGGAAAAGGTTTGTAGTAAAACCCTTAGAATGATTGCTATACAAGAGCAGACTTGCTTTATGCTTTGCACATGTATATACCTGTGCGTGAGACAGAACCAGCACAGTACAACACAGTAAATAATATACTAAACGCACATGCACTTAACACCTGCCCCACTATATATTTATAGGTCTGGTCATCTTATATGCTGACACAAATCTTGAATGCACAGATATGATGTAAGAAGTGGGCTTACCGTGTAAACCAACCCAGTGTGAACACGTGAATCTGCTTGCCAACTCTGCTCATGCTCTGAGCTGGTCACTACGAGCAGGTGGAGCTCCTACTGGGACACGGTAACCTTGATGAAAGTGTAATGGACAACTCAGGCGATACTGATAACAAAGTTCAACATCTGACGTGACTCTAATGTTGCACTTTCAAAGTCCAATGTCAAACTGTTGTACAGATGATGATTTACTATACCTTATCTCTCAGTCAGATGACACTAATACATAATGCAGGGCGGAGTAAATATATTTAGTAACTGCACTGTCTGTGAGGTTTATTTATCTATTGATTTATACTCTATAGGTAGATACCTAATTCAAGGAATGGTACATAGATAACTGTTCCTCTATAAACAGGCTAAGTAATACTAAGTGTAAAGATGTAGTTGGTTATCACGTTGCAAATGAATTTTGCTTTTTTATTATTTTACCCAAATATTAGGGATTTACCTGAGATCTTCAGCTTTCTATCTCTAACTGGAAATCTCCAGGATTATTGTATTTTGTGCTTACTTATGGGTTTTATGGGTTAAAATGATACAACCCCAAATCAGAAAATTGGGATGGTGTTTAAAATGCGAATAAAAATCTAGCATTCCCATTCCATTTACTTTGACTTTTATTTAATAACAAACAGTAATGTTATATATTATATGTTTTGTCTGGTCAGCTACATTGGAAATGAATGCATCTTTGTGAGGCAACGTGAGCAACAGAAAAAGGACTTTACTGAAATTTGATTTGCAGTTCACCATGTATTTGTTCAGATGTCAAGAGGTTTTTCCAATCAAAAGTTATTGTACATCCTAAGTATGTTTTAAAAGGCTAAATTGTTGGGGAAGTGTGGCTGCATGCGTAAACAATAACAGAGGACATCCATGTTCAGTATAAGATTTCTGTTGAATGGCTGCTTGTAGACGGTTAAAAAGGTTAAGGGCCGTGTTCAAGAACCTAGAACTGGCAGCTTGGCAGAGGTGGGATTCGAACCCTGAACCCTCTGTCCATTGCCTTACGCTAACTGCTAGGCTACCACAGTCCCTTATAAACTAAGCCTAAACTAATGCAGAAGAGGATGCACAGTGATCTCCATGTCAACTGGATCAGTCAAATGTTTCACCATGGAGCCATTTGCAGAAGTGTATTAGTACCTCAATCTGCAGACAAAGCCAAAAGGAAACATGAAACACAATAAATATGAAACCAGGACAGTAGTAGTGATTAGGGATATACAAGCATAAGCTGTTCAAAACATGGAAATCCGAAAATACATATACGTATGCATATAGGATAATTTGCTGTAAAACAGACAAGCCCTTGCAAGGAATGTGTGTGTGTGTGTGTGAGAGAGAGAGAGAGAGAGAGAGAGAGAGAGAGAGAGAGAGAGAGTGAGAGTGAGTGTGTCTACACTGATAACCCATAAAATAACAACCATTGACAGGAGAATTGAAAAACATTGACAATGTGATGCCCTGGGTCATTTTCTGTTGGGGAACTCAGGAGTCACGAGGAATATAAAGCAGCTCAGTGAGTCTTACTAGGATTTAGCTTTAAGAAGGATCAAAACCAATGGAAATTTGAATTTGGCTGCTCTGGCAGCATAAAGCTTCTCATAAATCAGAATATATTCTGTGGACTCTGGTATTTCGAAGCCAGATTATTTGTGGTCCTGTA
>JAUZST010004512.1:0-16266 GCA_034779995.1 Parotocinclus haroldoi | reverse complement strand
CTTTCTTAATAGGGACATGAGGTGGAATAAAGGGACCATTCTGAAGGCATCTGTGGATTATATCAGGAAGCTGCAGAGAGAACAGCAGAGAGCAAAAGAACTAGAGAACAGGCAGAAGAGACTGGAACACACCAATAGGCACCTCCTGCTTCGCATTCAGGTATACTGAAGCATGAAGAAGTAGATAAAGAATAACTTTTGTTTGTATTAGCTAGCACTTCTATACATTCCAAGGTAATGTTCTTAACCTATAAACAGTTTACTATGTGTCTAGAGATGTTTTTCACAATAATTAACAATTATAAATAATTGTATTGTCTAAAGCTAGATATCTGTGCTGTCTATGAACAGAGGAATAAAGACTGGAATAAAAATCTGAACCCTGCGCTTTCAGCAGACGTTAAAAAATATCACTTCAATCATTATTGTACATTAAGACAGGATTTAACCACACCAGTGTGATAAGGAACTTCTTACCGTTAAGTTAATCAGTTTCAACATAATTAAGTCTGTATGTGTATGCAAGTTTAGTAACAGTAGTTGCTGATCAAATGTATCATTTGATGGAATGTTATTCCCATGTATTATTCTACACTGCCTCCTTACACTTACATCAGTGTGCATGTTTATGGTTCAGGAGCTGGAGATGCAGGCCCGTGCTCATGGCCTGGCTGTAGGAGGCTCTTCAACACTCTGCTCCACTGAACTAGTGAATTGTGCCATCAAGGAAGAACCTGTCAGTTACACTAGCTGCTCTTCTGAGTTCTACACTCATCCACAACTACCAAGTCCTGATCTTTCCCGCCCAACCACACTGGACCTCAACAATGGCACCATTAGCTACAGCGACAGCACAGACACACAGCTCTACACAAGCCACGAGAAGCAATCAGCAAAGCTGGATGACATGTTTCTGGAGAATGCACTATCACCAGTGGGCAGCAGCAGCCAGTTACTCTCCTCAGGCTCACCAACACATTCCAACAGCAGCAGCAGACGAAGCAGCACAAGTACAGATGAGCAGGACAAGGGCTGTTAGCTCCCACATGAACTCTATAACCTTATCTTTATCACTGTAACTGTCACTGTTGCTGAAGGGTTATATTGGCCATAATGTAATTTACTCTTATATGCATATGTTAGAAGACTAAGTAAATTTTTTGCTACTTGTATTTTGAATAATTATCTTTTATTCTAATTAGGATTCCAGTTTACTCACATATTTGCTTGCTTTTATTGGCGTGTTAATCATATCAGCTGTACTGTGGTAGTATGTAGAAGGATGCATGTGCTAGGATGAGGAAGACCTTTAAGAATTGTATAGGTTTTTAAAAGTTAGTTAAAATGTTTGTAGGTTTTATGGGTTTTAAAATGTCACGTTTAAAATGAACTGTCTATTGTTTTATTACAAGTCTTATTTTACAGCCTGTTCTCTTATTTTTCTGTTCAGGTCATTTACATAGTATACATTTGCCAAAATTGTTTGTGAACTCTGCAATTATCTTGATCTCTGCATTGCTTAAACTGTGATCTCATCTGCATCCAAGTCCTAATGATTATAAGACAAGCATATTCTTTACCGAGGTGGCAGAATTACTTAAAGTACAAATAATCTGATATAAGAACACTCAAGTAAAAGTTGAAGTAGGGCTTATATGCAATATTTTACTCAAGGTTATGTATAAAAGTACATGCTGCTAAATCTCCTCAAAGTGAAAAGGAAAAGTATTTATGTACTTCTTTTTTTTACTAACTAAGCTTTTGAAACAGGATGCCTTCTATTAAGGGCAAGTAGGTACACATCCATGAGACTAAGGGTACATAGTGGTTTGCAATACAACTACATGAATCATCTTCAAAAAAGGTTATCGTCATTAGCTAACCAGCAAAAATAGAATACAAACATTTTCAGACACAAGGAATTAAAAGCACATTTTAAAAATAAATGCCACTAAATTACTCATATTTAATTGCAAAATTTAGTTTCAGCAATGCAATATATCATATTTAACACAAACAAGAATTCACCCTGTGCTGATAATGGAAGCAAAATGGGCCGCTACCAGTCATGTGACCACTTTTGGCATTTTCATAGGTTAGAATTTGAGTTCCCCTCCCCTGAGATAGCATTAACCAATTCAATGGGTGTGTATTTTCCAAAAGCTGAACAGCTGAAGGCAACACTGTACCATACAGGGTTAAGATATCATTTAATACAGGCAAACATGAATAATATGCAATTGTCAAACATTTATCCCCACATTATTGTTATTATTTGTATTTAGTATGCATAATTTATCATGATAGTATAAAAGAACAAATAACAGAGTGCTGGAACATTATGAGCATGTTCATCTCCTCTAAACGTCTTATATTTTTAAACATGTATAATATTTAAGTCTGGTTTTTAATGTTGAACAAACTCATCAATATTTAACCTTTAAACACACTTTTTATGACCAGTTAGATATGCTTTCAGAAACATTTGCTCACCCCTACTTCAGTGGGAACACTGATTTTGATAAAGGCGGCTGATGCAGGTTTGCACTGCAGACTGGAATGAGTGAGCCTCGTGTCTCGAGTGGTACTTGCTTTTAATCATGGTCCTTGAGGAAAGCCTGCACTTACAGGGGTAGGTGAAGGTGAAGGGTATGCTAATTTTTACAGCCTACAGAGCATGAACCAAAAGTGTGCAAGTGATACTTCACTCATCCTTTATTTCCCTAAAGGCCATATTTTTTGTTCCCCTGCCTTATGATGCTTGCAGTATACACTGGTGACCCCGTAAGGTGGGGGTGGCAGAGAGTGCGCACTAAATTGGCCCAGATCTCAGTATATATATGATTAGCTTTAATGTAACTTTGAGTGTTGATGTAACTTAGTGTATGTCGTTGAATGACCATTGAACTGAGCCATCCCTGAAAAGGGGCGTTTATTAAAAAGACACCAAATACAATATTCTATGCATGAGATGACATGTCTTACAAAGTAAGTAAATGTGATACAGAGAAACTTAAACAAATGGTGAATTAACTGTATAAACAGTAACAGTTTCACATACACTGTGCAGTTTCCAAAAGTTGCAATGAACTTTTCTTACTGTATGTTAGTAATTGTTTTAGTTTTTGTTAGCTGTTCTTTGGTATGAACAACTAATGCTTATGGTTTTGTCTCACTGATTAATTCAATTTCCCAACAGGTCTACTGACATTTTCCTTTAGAATTTTCTAGAATTATTCAGAATTATTAGAAATATTAATTACTACCAATCAATAATCCCCTGTCATTCCAGCCCAGATGCAGCAAAACAAGCCCGTGGCCATATCACAAGCAAGTTTCACAGGCTGAATAAATAAATTGTGCTGGAAAGGTTATCAGTTAAACCAGAAGGTTTTATTTTGGCCTCCTCTGTCCACAAGATCTTTTCAAGAGCCTGTCTTACTTGTTCACTGAAGTTATTTTTGGAAAGCAACGGCTTTGTCCTTGCCACTCTGCCATGCAACGTTTGCTGTGTTTTGTTGATGGCTCATAAACATCAACATTAGCCCATGTGACAGAAGTCTTTCATTGTTTAGAAGTTGAACATTCTGACCATGTACTGGGTTTATTTCTAATCATGTGATCTATTAAACTACTTGCTCTTGGACTCATTTTTGTTGGTCAACCAGTCCTGGGGAGGGTAACAATGGTCACGCTCTGTCACCCAGTCTGTCTGACTGTTGACATGGAGTGTGGATTGCAGAGTGGATTCCATAGAAAAAATAATTTGAAAGATCTTCATAGGTGTTATGGTCTGTTCAGTTTTTTTTAACTGTCAATAATAATCCAGTGAGTGGATGTGCTTGTGGTGATGTGTATATTGTTAAAATACATGCATTTTTGATAAGTGATTGCATAAAACGTTTATTTTTCCTGCTAAATAAATCAACAACAAAAGTGGCAGTGTTCATACATCACCCATGGAAACCTATATAACCACACAAGATGGAATGTGGTTCAGTTGATGCTAATGTTAATGCTGCAGTTAATACTGTATTTTAATTTTCTGATGCACAAGGCTGTGATTATTGTTGACCAAGACTCACCTCTGCTGATGTTCTTTAAGTGTTCTAATATAACACAAGTGGTGACATAATAACATAACATAATTGACTTAAATCATACAGTGGGGCCAAAAGTCTGAGTCTACTACAATGCTTCTACTTTGTATTTTGTTTTTACTATGAAGCAAAGTGTATAAATAGTAAACAGTATTTTCGTGTTTCATAGATAATTGTCAGCAAAGAATTCAGGAAACCCTGTGTTTGCAGCAGGGTTATTATTATTATTATTATTATTATTATTATTATTATTATTATTATTATTATTATTTATCGTCATTGTTGTTATTCCTGCCTATGGCAGGTCACCAAAATGTTGTTAATTTCACTTGGCACGGTGATTCAACGTGGTTGTCCTGCTTTTTTTCCCTTCAGCCCTATAGTGCCACCAACAGGCCAAAACTAGACAGACGTTTGTACGTATATAATACAGTATATTACAGAATTGTCGAGATAAAACATTAATTAAACAAATCTATACTTTTTCTGAATCATTTTCTCTCTGAGCGGGGATCTCGTGCTGACCACTCCACCACCTGTCAAAATTAATATATATCATTGCAAAATGCTGTTTTAGGATCTGTTGTTTTCACAAATGAATTTTCTGTTGTGATTACGAATGTTTTTAAATTTTCCATTCCGTTTTAAAATGCCTGTTTGGTTTTAATTTAATGCTATATTTTTGGATTTGTTGTTGCATTTCCAAATTTACTGCTGTGCTTTTAAATGTGTTTTTGTTGTTTTATTTGAATTGGATTTCTTTTGGTTTTTATTTCTGTGATTTCTTTTACATTTAAGGGTTTCCATAATGTAGAAAAATAGTCAAATGGGAAAAAAATTTAAATAGGATTCATATTATTTAATTACTTCTTTGTTCAGTACTCCCTGACATTTATCATAATTATGATATTTAAGTTTCAATATATTTGTACAATATTTATCATTTATCAATTTTGCAAAACGTAAATACAATATTTTGAGGTTTATTTGAATACCTTATCTTTACCCTCCCTGTATAAAGTTTATAATTCCATGGATGGATTGTATCTCCTGTGTCTTCTGCCTTTTAAAAATGGTTGAAGGAGGAACAGTTTTGTTAAAGACATTTGTTAAAATAGCAGGACGAGACAAAATATACATAAGAAATGTAGGTTCAAATAAAGGGTTGTGACAGTATTTAGGTTTGGAAGGTTTTGTTGCTATATGATATATAGAAGGCGATGTTGCTTAGCTTTCAGCAGATGGCGCTCTGCTAACACAGAACTCTGATATATTCAGAGCCATTACAGTACACTCTTTTCCAAAGTTTTGGCCAGTCGACAATTAACATTTGATTTACAGGGACATATTATAACATGTTAATAATTTCCAGTCTGTATTATATTGTCTTATATAACAACATAAAAACATCTGGAAACCAGGACACCATATATTTTCCTCAGAAAAACATTCATGTGTTGTAAGGTGTTTATAAATAACCAGATTATTATTTTTAATTGTGATTATCATTGTTCATAATATCATTCTATCTAAAATGATTACTTTACTAACTACACACGGATTGCTTTTTAACATTCAGCCATTAATGGACAAATTCTTTAGACATATTAGAAATATATTAGTGTTAACTAGAGATTTAAAACATTTTTTAAATTTCACAATTTAACCATGATGTTTCCTGGTCAGAGTTACAGGGTCTATCACACTGGCATCAGGCATAATCATGTGACCTGGGTGGGATGCTCTGGATTGCATGTATTTGAATGATCCCCTGACTTCAAAGTAGGCATCACCACACCTCAAAATTAAAATTAGCCGTTTTATTTTTATTCAATATGCTTTAATTAATTTATTAATGTATTTTAAATATATAATTAATTTTTATTATTTTAAAATAAAAATATTTCTCCATGAATAAATATTGATAAAAATTATTTTGTCCAATTGTTTTAGTTCTCATTAACTATGACAAAGTCATTAATAGGTGTTATACCACAAATATGGTTGGTCTGCTATCAACAACTATTATAACAACATTGGCAGGGGATTGCTTGGCAATCCTTTGTCAAGAACTACATTCACAAATGCTACTTAAACAGAAGCAGAAGCAGGAAAAGTCAAAATCTGCATGGGTCATGACACAGTGAAGATTGCATTATAGGTTGTGTTTCACTGAATGACAGTTCTGTCTGAGGGTTTGGAGATCATAGGAGCAAAGGTTTGTGCCTTGTACTTTACTCACTGAAATTCCTCCAATTTGTTTCAAAGAAATATGCAAATCCCTTCCATTTTTTCTGGTAAGAACATTGCTTTTAAACATTACACTAACTTTGTCAGTTGCAGACAATTGTTTTAGCCCTAAATTGTCAATTTCCCAATGTATTGTAGGCCTGAAATGCTTTTGTTGTTTTTATTAATAAAGGAAACGAAGTTGACCAGACAAAACATGAAATATTTCAGGTTTATACTGTCTGCAACTAAATAAAAGACAAAGTAAATGTAAAAAACACTCATCTTCCCTCAAAGAGTAACAAATAAACAGATAAACAAATAAAAAATAAATAAAAAAAGCTGGAGCAGCTGGAGGTTTATATAAGGTTGTAGCCAATCAGATTTGAGGAGCAGCAGGTGTGATTGGTGGTGCTGGAGAGCAGAACAGGCACACCTAGGCTTAGACCCTCGAACACCAACAGACCAACAGAACACATATTTGGAAGTGAGTTTGGAGAACCACTTAACCAGAGAAACCAGTTATCCCATGGCAGCATTCCTTTGCCAGTCTGTTTTTAGCTCATTGAACTTTGAATGAACTCAGAGGAAATACTCCACCATAACTGTGTTACTGTAAGCATGCACTTTTGTACCCATAAACTACATCATTTTATTTGACACACTCAGACTCAACACTCACAACCTCAATCTTAAGTCTGAGGATAGATTATTATTTACTTGTCAATCACAGTAATTTTGTTTATAACCAGTCGGAACTAAAGATCATTTTTCTTATTGTGCCTTGAAGAATCATGTTTCGCATTCCAATAAAGCTCCAGCTTTGGTTAGAGTGTTATAAGGCTATAAACCACAGTCTGATGCATAGCATGTATAGAAACATCCTACTTAATCTGCCTTCTTTAATTACAATAATTGTACCTTCATACAATCTTTGTGTGACACATAGTAAAATAAAAAACCTGGTAGTATATTGTGGCACTATATATTTTGTGAAAATTCCTCCAACAGGTCCCATGCAGTGCAACAGCAGCACTCCATCAACAGTGTAGTCAAGTAGCCAATAAACCTGAATACCATATGGACTCCAGTCCCAACTGTGGGGCAATCTGTAGAACAGGAGCCTGCTGTTACACAGAGCACAAATGTAGAGAGAAAGAGGGAGAAAGAGAGAGAGAGAGAGAGAGAGAGAGAGAGAGAGAGGGAGGGAGGGAGCGAGATAGAGAGAGGGAGGGGGAAAGGGAAAGAGAGGGAGAGAGAAGACAAAAGTGATCAATTACTCACATTACATGCAGTCCTTCAGGAATTTTCTTTATTGGCCTGGACATCTGTTATAATATTGTCATAATGTGTAATCAGATGGGTGATGCTGTAGCCAAGTTAGGGAAGAAAATTCAGCTATGAAAGTTCAATTAAAATGTACAGGGACAGCAGCCCTGTCCATCTGGCAGACTGAGACCTTCTTGACACCTCTTTATTTTCCCTTCTCCTGTTTGTCTCTAGAGTGAACGCATATGAACGAGTTACAAGATTATACCCATTTTTGCAATCAACACAGACACTGCATATTAGTACATTTATTTTCTCTGTAATTAATAGTAGCCTGACCTTTCTATTTGTATGCAATTCCCACTGCCCCAACAATGCACAATTCAAGCACATAAAATGCTATACACTACAAGGATACTGGAAAAACAAAGAGATAACAGTGCATTTTTATAAGGTGCTGCTGGAAAGTTGGTAAACCCTTTATTTCTGTATTTCTGCATAAATACACTCATTGACAGTTTTCAAGTGAAAAGATTTATTGAGGAAGGCTGTACAATAGAAATTAGGTTCTGGTACCCTGTTAGGCCACCTGTAGCCTGGATGACATACGGTTGGGCACTGACAGGAAAACAGGTTCCATATGGTATCCTGTGGCACATTTGCCCACAGATGTTGTAGCTGGGCCGGTAGAACCTGCACACTCGTAGATTGCTAAAGCTGGCATCCCAGCTGGTCCCTTAAATAAATCTCATGACTGGCAAGGCTTTGTGTGGGTGAGCCATATCCGCTGAAAAATACTAGTTTGAAACTCTTCGATGAAAGTTGCCACAGAATATCCTGAGCAGAGTTGTTATTGAGGTGTACTTTTTGGCCAGTACTAGGTTTCTTTTTGCAGCTCTGCCATGCACAGCATGGCTGTTCAGTGTTCTGTTGATAGTGGACTCGAATACATTAAGAACATTAAAATCATTACAATTAGAAGCAATGACAGAGAAAATTCATTTTGAAATATCCCCTATTTTTGTGAGCAGTATAGTGACTTCAAATGGGTTCACAAACTTTCAAGCACCAATGCATATCTAAATGTGACTATGAATGGACTAGAATAGTTCACAAGCTAAAAGTCCATTCTGCTTATTCATCTCAATCAGTTCCATATGTATAGCTTATGCACATCCTACAGCTTCAACACATCAGACGCTCCACATTATCTTAGCAAAGGTATTCAGACTCACTTAACAGTTTCAACAGCACTGTCATATATACATATTCTATCTACAGTTTGTCAAATATTTTTTTCTAATTAATTTCAGTTTAAAATATACCTTTATGGCATATTAAACAAAACAAAGATAGCAGTCAGGTTACTCAGGAGATCTGATATATTCCCAAACAACCTACATACATGTAGCTACTTATAATTACTAGATGCTTTGAAAATGCATCAATGTATACCCAAGATGTTGATGCAGTTGTAATGGCAAAGGATGGTAACATCAGAGAATGATTTACCACCTCATAATTTATAGTTTAAAAAAATGCACCATAAAATAACTTTAAGTGTTCTATGATGAAGAATAAACACATTTATTGCTATCTATCATTTGGATAGACTCTAAGAAATTGGGTTTCATGTAGTAAATTATTTAATAATTCAAAACTTTCATAATTTCATATATCATAATTTATGACAACAGTTTTTTTTTTAACATGTACTTAAGACTGTAGCTGCCAGATGGACAGTTGAATTTCTACACAAAAAAGATTTAGCTTAACTGTACAAGACAGCATTGTTAAATACACATGCATTATCATAATGAAACATCTTTAACCAAGGCAGATCACAGGTCAAGGAAATTTGATAGTTAAACCTGTTTCCATAGGTGCACAATACTTGATGGATGTTGACAAGGTTTAATACATCGCTCTCTTGACATGGCATGCAGAGCAACATCAGTGTGGATTTATTTTAGCTGTTAATGCCTGTCCTTACAATGGCTAGTGGCTTCAAGCAGGGAGGATAAGTGCATGTGTACTTTGGCTAAGTATTGATAAGATTGAAATGTTATACTGTCTGCAAGAACCTGTTGTGCTTACCACAATGTCTGAGATTTAGCTGGTCGTGTGCTTCCCATTCAAAACAAACGAGGTCCAGAGAGCGTTAGTCCGGCTCCACAGGACTAGCACACAGCTGCACCAAATTTATCATCCTGTTCCCAATCCCAGCAAATTGGCAGTGAGATCACTGGGTGATGAGGTTAACTACTAAAGTTGTATGTAACTTGGAGCTTTTCTGCCTATGATTAATCAGGCAGTAGAGAATGAGCCGCCTCTTGGCGACATCACATGCGGTGTACAGCATCTGCGATGGTCAAGTCAAAACAAATGGCATGTTGCCTTTGTTCCCGAAGACAGTGCATAACCGAACATCCATAGTAATTAATTTTACATTGACTCATCTGCAGGGTACCAAAAGCTAATGAAGGTGTTTTCGAGTCACACCAGCGTTCAGGGCCCATGTGCTGAATTACGAGGGGTATTAAGTGATTGGGTACCCAGAATAAATCAAAGACCCAAAAGATTTGTGTTTCTCTTGAAAAACATATGCTTTAGCATAAGTTAAAATAGGATTGCCTTCTTTTAAAAATGGAATGACTGGGGCATTTCGAAATGAAAATGGCTTAAAGCTCTCTTGAGTAGAAAAAACAAGCTACATAATATATTAATAATATAGATTTTACTTGAATAAGTGCCTGGTTTATAATTGTTTTATCTTCTACATTAAAAACAGTACTGTAAGTGAATGCCCAATAATTCACTGAATAATGCCAACATTACTTATATAATATGAGATGATAAGTGTTTATGATGAATATTCAATTCATATATATATATATATATATATATACAATTTTGTGCAATTCAGTGTGTGTAATAGGTCGGCATACTGAGGGACAATTCAAGCAAACAGTTATAATTCTTACATTCAATTAGGTATTCAAATTAGACTCCTTAGCAGAAGTGTCAGCATGACAATGGCAACATTGTTTGTATTTATCAGTGTCGCTGTTCTGAGGAAAGGGATTAAAAGAGCAAGGAGATTGATGCCACTTGAGGCTGCGCATCACTGAGCTCTTGCGATTCCCACAGCAAATCCACCCCCTTTAACACACATCCTTTTCAAACTCATTTTTATTGATCACAAGCCTGTTTGCTAATTTAATTTGCATGGAGGCAATCGTGCCTTCTCTCCTGTGTAGGCTTTCTCAATGGGCTTCCTCATTCCTGTGAAGTGACGGTGGGTAAATATGCATAAAAAGAACAGGGAGGGGGGTACATAATTAGCCCGAACAAGGTTGACTGCCATCTGATTTCATTGGCAACTTTGGCTGCCGTGGTGATAAGCCACATTATCTAGAAAATTGGCCAAGGGAAAACAGCAAGCCATCTGATTGCCAGCTATGGTTTGCAGATAAAGTACTGCTGAAGAGAAAAAATAATTAAAATTGAAATATGTTAACCAAGGATGTCACACACAGCTTTGGAGGCAGTCATTTACCTCCTTACTGGACTCAATACCAAGGACAAAAGATATATTGTGGCTATACTTAAATCGACTTTGCAGGGTGTTTATTGTGTTATGCTGATTAAATGAACACTATTTTTCATTAGAATAATTAGGAAGAAATAATCTTATTTCCTTTAAATATCAAAAGCCTGTTTTTTCCTCAGTCTTGATATCTTGCCATACAAGTACCAATATTTTTGGATTACATTGCCATGACAAAAATAATGTTGTAAACTTCCAAGAGAACTCTGATTTGGAAGTCATTTGAGACAGCTTTATAATACTATATAGGATGCTGATGATCCAAATAAACAGGTTACAGAGACCACAGAGACATTCACATTCATAGTCAACCCCCATTTCAAGTGTTGATGACAAACGAAAAAAATACATTTTTATGTCGTAAAATTTGTACTGGATAAAGATTGTAACACTCAGACTCTTGAAGTTGAAACATTTGGAGGGAAGCTGATACCTCCTCTGCATAGCCTTAACTAGCATATCTACAACCCAAAATTAGTAAAAGTTAAGACAGTATAGAAACTCAATATAAATAACATACATAGTGTTTCTTACATTTACTTTTATTTTATTGCAGACAACATGAACCTGAGATATTTCATTTTGTGTCTAGTGAACATCTTTTCATTTATTAATAAATAATAATAAAATTTACTATTTGAGGTAAATTGTTTTTAGGCATTTGTTAACATATTGGCAATTCTCTGACCATTTTTGCTCATCAAACCTTTCCTGCATGCTGCTTTGGTACCAAATCATAATCACCTGTTGATATCACCTGTTCATCACATAAATATTTAGTTTTTTTAGATTTAATTACTAGATTTAAACTGCCCCGCCCCAATTTTTTAATGTGTTGGAGGCCTGAAATGCAGGAATGGTGTATATTAAGAGATTAAAGGAAGTTGACCAGACAGAACATGAAACATCTTAGGTTCATACAATCTGCAATAAAATGAAAGTCAACATAAATAAAATAAAGTTTCTATATGCATTTTCTATACTGCCCCAACTTTTTCTGGTTTTGGGTATATATGAAAAACTTTCCACTTCAAACATGCCTACTGCCAAGTAATTGGTCATATTTTGTGCCTGTGTGACAGATGCCAGTGACAATGGCAATGGTGTCCGTCTATTCCTCTGATGTCTGTTATGTGTGCTTGTTTTTCTTCTCCCTCCTCTTTCACTTTCAGGGGATTGTTGACACCACTCTTATCCATTCATAGAGTCTACAGCCTCTGGTGCAGTGTTGGCTGTCAGACATCCCAGCCAGACGACTGGCTCTAGTGACAGACCTGCAAGCGACAGTGGTCTGTTTGGCATCTGGAAGGCTTAGAAGACATGACAAGGCATAACTTAGTCATAGAGGGTGGGCAAAGTCTGTTGCTGAGAAAAAAGGGGAACACACACACACACACACACAAAACAGAGAAACAAAAACCTGCCTTTTCCACAGATGGATTTTTGTCATATGTTACCTGAAAATGCTTGATACTGGTTAGTTAGTGGTAGTATGTAGACAAATAGACAAAAAATGTAATTCAAGACATTTACTTTGAACCAGTTTTATTTATTTAAAATTGATGTCTAGGCCAATGAGAAAACCAAGGCCAAAAGTGGTTGCCTTGATTGACATAAGGGAGGAAGAGTTTCTAGAAGGAACCCTTAAACCTTTATGCTCCAACTTTTTATTCTGGAAGGCACGTGAGTAAGAGTAGTAAAGCCTTGCTTGTCCTTTATTCGTATAGCTTACTTTCACATGATTATGTTAAATGCCATGTATCCCACAGTCTCTCTAATTCCTCTTATCTACTGTCCTCTCTTTGTCCTCTCTACATTCTTTACACTTTGACTGACTACACAATGTCAGTCTGAGAGCCTCTCTATGTGCTCTGTTTGCTCTCTATGTGCTCTCTAAGTGACGAAAAACAATATTTGGAGGGAAACAGAGAAAAGGAACTTGACCTCGGTCACTGACATCGTTCTAAAAAAGTGGACAATTAGTGCCAATAGTAATGCAATAGGATGGTGGACCAATAGGATGTGCATGAAAGCATACACAATATCATGTAATCAGCCAGTCACATATTTACATAATGAGAACGGGAAATTAGAAGGGGTGATGAAGGGGTCTATTACTTCATTATAGGCCAATCTAATTTTCATGAAATACCGGCCAAATCACAGTACGGGCACACAGCTGTGTAATAAATCCAATGATTGTAGAAAATCAGACAATTCCTTTTATATTTACTGTAGCAATGCCAGTTTGATATGATTTTCATAATCTGACATTGCCTTTATTATTGACCAGACCGTGTTATCAGTTAACGTTAATGGCATTAGTTGGCCCTAAGCAATCTGCTGCCTACCACTAAACACATGTTAAACACATGCATTTTTGTGTGTGGCCACTAAGGGGCAGCATGCAGCCAGTTTTATGCCTTTCTGAAACTGCTTTCTTGGACATCGATGCGCTTTCACTTAAGGATATACATTTCCCCAGTTGTATGAATAATAAGCACACATGTTATATGCATTAAATATACATACAAAGGAGTCACAGGGTATACAATACATATTAAGCAACATTACCTATTTCTTTGCAGATGGCTGTTGGTCAAGCTAAGGTGAGTATAAGTATGACAGAAGCCTAGAACTGATAAGTTAGCAGACAAGATATATGGTGTTCTTGTTATTATGCTTTCTTCTTGTTGTTATGCTTTCTTCTACATTATTTAGCTCTGATCTAAACCTGTGCACTGTCCTTTCTATCAAAGATTCAGAAGAGATGCAGGACAGTGCATCACTCCTCAAACTCATAACTTGCAAAGGTAAAAGTGATCTGGACTGCATTATTAATGACTCATTGCGCTGCACTTACTGACCAATGCTTTACTCACTGGAATGTTTTGCTAAACCGCTATTTAGACTCATTGGGACTTGTGTGCTCCCTGTATATCCACACATCAAATTGTTAATTTCCTGTCCATTCTGACATTAGAATGGCCATTCACAAATGCTATGGACAAAATTATTGGTTCCATTAAATTGTTGTTTGGCAGCGCACCCTAACCAAAATCAAGTGCTTCCTGTAGCCATGTATGAGTTTCTTGCACATCTCTTCTAGCATGTAGGACCACTTCTTTTTTTCAATCTGCTCTAGGTCTCTCAGACTCATTCAGGGTGTTTTCTCCCAACTCACAACAGGTGCATAACTAAGATCTGTAATCATTGATAGTCATGTCTTTGTCTTAAATCTGAACTTTTCACTGTTTCACCCAGTGAAATGTTCACTGGGTTATTAACTTGTTGAAAGAAACTTCTGACATACAAACAGCTTCCTGACATTGGACTTTCTTTTATACTCCAACATTCTATGCTAATATTTGAATTTCATGATGCCATGCCCAAACTGAAGCAAAAAAGCACCCCTAAATCATTAATTAACCTCTTTCAAGTTTGGCTATGTTCTTTTCTTTAACTACTTTAGTAGGTTTTTTTTTTTTTCAAAAATAGCTGTTCTGCTCTCATTTAGGCAGGACATTCGGTCTTTCTGCCAGCCTCCTAAGATAAGTCTTTGTCTGTCTTTTTACTCATCAGTGGGGTCTTCCTGAATCGTGTTTTTATAACCTTTTTATAACCTTTAAATTAACACCTTACATTATCTATGTAACCTTTATGTAGACATTGCATACTAGATTGTTGTCTGTTTTTAATGCAAAAGCTTTGTTAATTCGTTCGTTTGTAATCTTGTTGCTTATTGCTAAATGCTGTTTCATGCGATTTGTGGAGATCAGCCTAACCTGCTGACAGACAGCACTTCAGACCTCAACACAACATGTAGAAATAGCAGATTTAGAAAAATTGATATGTTGACTTGTGCTGGACTTAAGATAAATTGGATTGTACTGAAGATCCAGTAAACAATGCTTAGATGTGCATTATTGATTTGAATCCGTCATTGGTGTAGTCATTGCATTTAAAACTATAAATCTACAATTACAATGACCTGTTAAAAAATAAATATACTACTATTATTACTACTAATAATAATATTACTAAGTACAGTGTTTTATATCACTTTTCTAAATGAATAATTACGATTTTTTCTTTAAGTGAACAATCTATTCCTGACACTAATTGTGCCATTATTTGCTAGCATGCTTTGAACACCCTTTAAACTGACTTTCTTTGCTGTAGAAATGTTTTAGATGTTACAAGATTCATGTTGATTAATGAGATAGTCTGATTGCTTAACAGTATGTTGGTATACTTGTTTTTAACTCCGACACGTTTGCTCCTTGGGGAGGATTCTGTTGGGAACAGGGGGTGCGTTGCTGTTTTAATGAATTAAAATGTTGACACACAAGGCACTTTGAATCTTCACAACAGAGTTCCATATGGGGTCTAGGGAATTTACAAAGGCACCACACAGTAAGGTACACTTATAAAATAGGTTTAGATGTGAGCCAGTGTGCTTAATGGATATACAGTATGCCCAGTGCTACATAATCCCAGTGTGGAATCACTTATCGGCAGAAGTAGGCTAACTTATTATGCATAACCACAAGGAATAGGCTTCCTATTCTTATAACCACAGTGTACAAAAAGCTTTATGGACCCCGTTCATACTCAGTCATGGAGGCAATATAATAATTTGCAGGTAAACTGCTTGATTTAAAAAAGCCCTTACTTGACTAAAACATTGTGATTGAAACCACCTCAAATTATGTACACTGCATCACTTTACATCACCTCAAAAATACAGAGTGTAACAAGACAAACACTAGACATGCATTATAAATAAAGCCTGATTTAATATTCTGAGTGATAATAGTGGCTCCTCACAACCTCACGATTACCGCCACCTCGTCACTTAATTTATGTGCATCTGAAGGGACCTTCATTAACATTCTGCAGTTATTCGACATGCTACTCATTCGTCCGGAGAGACCATTTCAAAGGCAGATTCATTTGGAGATCATACATTTCTATTTGGTCTACAAAAGCGTACTGGGATAGGCTATGCAGAACACTAATCAGATTACAATATACACTTACTACAGGTAATATATA
>JAUZST010004511.1:0-16268 GCA_034779995.1 Parotocinclus haroldoi | reverse complement strand
TATCTCTCTGACCCGCTTTGTATCCGCTCTAAGTGGCGACTTGTGGCTTCTTTTTCTTATTCGCTTCTCACCTTCTTAGTTCCAAATAAGGGAATAAAATTACACGTATAGAACAGGATTTGTTTCTGTACTTTAGGGTTCGGTTTGAATAAGCGGCTGCTCCCATTAAGCGGATTCGACTGTATTCACTATAACAACAGTACAGGACAGGATTTTAGGTCCTTATCCCTGGGCATGAATAACAAACTCAAGCCAGATCACTTTCGGCCAGGTCCTTTTTTGCGTTTCTCTCTATTTATAGCTGCCTGTTTTATTAAAAGGCTTTAATTGTAAACTTTTAGTCAGAGTCAAAAATAGTGCAATCTTGAGATTAGGCCTTTCTCTCGAGTCAATATCCAGACAATTACCCAGGCGTTCTGGAAGCTCCCGAGAAATTTACCACATTTATCCCATTTATTTTCTTAAAATGGAGCCTTATCTCAGAAATATCTTCTATTATCTAAACCGAGCAAGCCCAGGGCGACAGTGGAAAGGAAAACCGGAAAATCCCTAATTGTTATGAGGAAGAAACGTTGCATTTACAGCTGTTTACAGCGGTAAAAGAGAAAAAGGTCTTTTTGAAGGGCCAAACAGCAGCAGGTGTCAGTGCTGAGATACTGGACCATCCAGCCACCCCACTACACTTTCCTTATAAATGAATGTTCCCTCTGAACCATATCTATCTATCTCAGTACAGACCTTTAGCCACATAAAAAACCATGACGTACATAAAGTCTCCCAGTGGAGTTTTGTGATCGTATCCCCCAGACAGCCGGCCAATAAAACCTGACGTAATTGTCAACGAGGCACGGCAATAATCTCTGAGAGCAGCTGTCCCGCACGAAAGAATCACTGCTTTCATAACGAGGCAAACTCCTATTGGAATCGTTTTGTTTGTTTAATTAACGCGTACATGCCTTAAAAGGCTATTGTCCCCTCCGTGGAGTTAATTAAAGCACACAAATTCGAAACGCCGTGCTCCGGGTGGCGTCCAGGCAATTCCCTTGTTTCAACACCACGGTGGCCCAGATCCAAATCCCCACAGATCTGCAGAGGGAGGCCGGAATGGCGGCTCTTCCCCTGGTGCTCCTAAAGTGATTCCTACCCAGCAATACCCTGTGATAGACCTTCGATAGAGTTAGGCTTGACTTGATCCGAAGCACCCATTTCCCTGAGAGGGTGTCCACATACTTTTGGTAATGTGAAAAATCAAATGTCACAGACGTCAGTGTTGTGAAGGAATTCACTCTTCAGAACCCCCCCCATTCAGAACCCCATTACCACCGCCCACACACACACACACACACACACACACTCTCGCCTGTCAGAGATCCTGGCTCCCTCTGAGAAAAGATGAAGGTGAAAGCAACCATGGCAACAGCACAAGATGTCACTATTAGTATGAATTTTATGATATCGTTCTTTCAAGCGTGGCACATTGCCTAACTCATGGTGGTCGGCTAGAGAAGCGTAGTTTCCCAAAAAAGTACCCGTTGTTATCCTGGTCTAATCGCGGTAGAGAATGGTACTTGGAGTATTTATGGAGTATACCGTCTGCTAATACTGGCCGTATATTGAGTTGTGTTGGATATAGTGTTGGTGCACCAAATCAAAAGCCTAGATGCTCTTTCCTGACACGTTATCTGTTATTTATTTTTTTTTGTTTTTTTTTACAGAGTATGAGGCCAAGATGAGCTGTACTCAGACTGCACCAGAGGACAGGCTTGCTAATAATCCCAGTGACATCGGCAGCCCTAATCCCAGCGCTAACGCTAAGCCTAGCTTGAACGGCAGCCCTATCCCCGGCCAAAATGCATCGGCGACCCCGAGCGGCCGTCTCAACCCGGGCCCTTCTGACGAAATGGAGTGCAAGATCTGCTATCAGCGCTACAACGTCCACGGCCGCAAGCCAAAGATACTGGACTGTTTGCACCGCGTGTGCGCCCGCTGCCTCAACAAGATCCTGGACGTCGGCGACGGCTCGGGCTGCATATGCTGCCCGTTCTGCCGCCACGAGACCAGGGTCAGCGACTACGAAGTGGCGACGCTCCCGGACGACTCGAACATCATGACGTGTCTAGCCGTCCGGGACGAGTCCTGGAGCTCGGACCACAGCAATGAGGTGGTGCTGACTCCCAAGAGCTTTTCGTCCGGCGACAGTCCGTACCACGACTGCCTGGTCATCACCATTATGGAGGTCCAGCAAGACGTGCGGCACTCGCCCGGGCGCAACGCCAGCTCCGACGATTACGGCGAAGACAGTCTCGATTCGGCGTCCGTGGCCTCGAACGGCGGGGCGATGGACCAGGACGCCTTCTCCAAGTTCTGCAATCACGTGCCCAGAATTCTCGTTTGGCTTCTGGGCTTTTTCTACTTCGGCTCCTTGCCGCTGGGCATATATTTACTGGTGATCCAGAAAGTTACCCTGGGCATTGTGTGCGTCAGCCTGGTGCCCTCCAGTCTCACCGTGTGTCTGGTGTACGGATTCTGCCAGTGCCTCTGCCAGGGCATGTGCGACTGCTCCAGCAGGAGCTGACGGGTCAAAGAGGAGGATGTATTGTTCGCCCACTAACTTTGGAGTGCCAAATAAAAGCCTCAAACCATGACAAGCAATCGTGACATTTCCAAATGCCCAACGAAATTGTTAAGCAATCGTTATTTCTTACAAAGGCCGGCCGTGTGACCGAGATGACGTTTTGACTTTAGCTCTTAGCCCACACTTTGTCACAGTTGATGCTGTGTGTGTGTGTGTGTTGGGTTTTCGGGGTCAGCCAGGGCATTCTAACATAACTCACAGGGGACGGCAGCAGCGCCCCTGTTCCTCAATCTAAAGTTTGGCCGTCTGTATTTACCATCTGAAATAAGATGAAGGGAATGAAGTCTTGAATACTAATGACCAACGGAATAAAACCCGTTTTATAGAGCAAATCGTATCGAATGTTTGCTGTCAACCAGCCGTAGTCTGTAGCAAATGGCACCTTAATTATCTTGATAAATGAAGCTCTGGAAACCCCGAGAACGTCTAAACTCCTCTAAACAGAGATTTGCGTTGGACTTTAACGCCAGTTAGTAGGTTAGATTGTTTCGATTAGAACACTAGGTACTTTGACTTAGTTGAACAAAGATCTGAGCGACAGAAACACAGTTAGAGCGATCGTTAACTGCTTGAAATAGAAAAGGAATTAGTAATTAGTGAGATGGGTCTAACTATGGCACTAATACAGTCAGCTCACACTTTGGTACAGTTTTTTGTGTTTGTATTAGATTTGTTTGAGCAGTTCCTCCTGTTAACACCGCTGTTGCGTGGTGACCTATTTCCAGAGTGGCTCGGGGCCCAAAAGTCTGAGACCACTAGTTAAAATGCTTGTGTGTTTTTTTTGTCTTGAATTGAATTCGATGGCTTTCATTACAAACAATTCCATCCAAAAAAGATCACGTTTCGGTGTGCGGTACTTGGTACGTTCCCCTTCTGTTGTAACGACAGGGTGCCCCTGTAAATCGACGGGGTTCAGGTCGTGTGACTGCCCTTCAACTACCGTATTAAATTTGGAAGGAAGGGTGGGGGGGTGGTGCAAAATGGAAACGCCGCTTTCAAACGTGTCATTATTATATCATGGTCCTAAAAAGGCAGAGTAACGGCCTACATATTCCGACACTGTGCTACACCAAGTGTGATTTAGGATGCAGCTGCAAACCTCGGTGATTATCAGAGACGAGAACAAACTAGCGGGATCTGATCTCGTTTCTGATCGTCTGGGTTTCTTTTTCGTCATTTCAGGTGGGTCGGATGCAGGACCGTGCGTACGGTTTCCCTGCTGGTAGGGATGCTTTGGTCGTGACCCTCGTCCGGATCTCATTTCGAACCGTAGTGCTTGTGTAGCAGTAACATTCATGCCTAGGTCATTAGATGAAGAACACGAGCCACGTGGGAAAGAGCGACTCGAAAATAAAAGGATTTGCTTTAAATTGATGTCCGTTTTTTTTTTTTTTTTTTTTTTTTACGGTCAAGTAACAACTGAACACAAAGTGAGTTTTCGGTGCGTTTGATCTGTTCTGCACTTCTGTGTCGTCACAGCGGACATAGTGGCCTCAAATGGTTAGGTTATGATTAACGCGCTCGAGAGCTTCCCCATGGTACAGGGAATGACGGTCTGTCACGAACGTGAAAAATGGGTGACGTGACATAAATGATGGAGCTTTATGGATTAAAAAAAAAACAAAAAAACACAGGGCCGGTTCAATAACAAAGCCAAACAGTGTAGAGCGAATATAAATTATTAAAATCTACGAGTACAATATATGCTTTTAACCAAACAGATTAGTATTTAATAGAGAGTAATCATTTCCATTTTGAAGCTTTAATTAGAAACTGTATGTTTGATCTGTTATACCAGGCATGTTATCAAACAGCACGTTTAGGTTTAACAGTGAGCGCCTTGTACGAAAATCTGGAGACCACTAGTGATAATGTTTGTGTGGGGTTTGTTTTTGTTTTAAAATGAACGATTTATATTGGAGCAGGATACCGACCCAAAATACACCTAATGAAAGATTAAGGAGTAAGGGACTGTCCTCTAACAGCAGCCATTAACGAGGCAAGTTCAGCAGGAACACCCAGGGTAATTACATTACAATTACAATCCAAAAATATCGTGCACATTCGGTCGTTTTAACGTGGGAGGGGGTGTGCAAAGTCTAAAGAGAAAGTTCAAACTTAAACCCCAACAGGCCAAACTCGGGGCGGCACGGCGGCTCGGTACAGCAAGAGGGTCCTTTCTGTGTGGGCACGTCCTCCCCGTGTCTGCATGGGTTTACTCCCCGGGTACTCCCCTTTCCTCCCACAGTCCAAAAGCATGCACGTTAGGTTAATTGGTGTCTCTAAAGTGGCACTGACTTGTGTGTAATCCAATATGACTATGCCTATGAGCCAGTGTGTGTGCCAAACAACCCCTATTAGCGTTTATGCTAGCTATAGCAGATAAAGCAACGGGGGCTTGAAATAGAAAGAATATGATCCTTGCGTACCTCTAGTTTTGGCCGCATACAGGAGCATGGTCCTATAGATTTCAATTTGTGCAAGGGTGTGTCCCAATTCTTTTGATTGCAGTGGCATTGCTAGGTGGCATCTCTGGTATCCCAAATGGTTGCTATGGCAGCTATGTTTTTTTTTTTTTTATGATGATGATACTGTGCAGTCGCTAGGTGGTTGCTATGAAGTTGCTGGGCGTTTTATGATGACGCTACTGCGCAGTCGCTAGGTGGCTGCTATGGAGTTGCTGGGCGTTTTATGATGACGCTACTGCGCAGTCGCTAGGTGGTTGCTATGGAGTTGCTGGCCGTTTTCTTATGACGCTACTGCGCAGTCGCTAGGTGGTTGCTATGGAGTTGCTGGGCGTTTTATGATGACGCTACTGTGCAGTCGCTAGGTGGTTGCTATGGAGTTGCTGGGCGTTTTCTTAGGTGGTTGCTATGGAGTTGCTAGGTGATTTTTTGAATATGATAGTAAATAGTGTAGTACAGAGATAGTTCCATATCACTTTATCGCTGCTTTTCCACACTTATCCCTCGGTCCTTCTGTTTCTCTCCTCCTGGCGTCTCTAATCCCTGTCCAAACACATTGGTTACGTTTACTCTCAGCAGTTCAATCCCCCTCCTCTCCTTACACCGGCAACACAGCCCTGAAATGGAAATGAGCACAAACGGCGCATCGGTTGCGGCGGCGGCGAGCGGAACCCGTTTGAGCGAGCGTCGGAGCATCTGTTTGTGTACGCTAGCTTAACGAGAGTGTAATCCGAGGCCTTTGCAGATGCGGGAACGCTGTCAGCAGATTTGAGCAGGGTTCCCGAGCCGGAGCTTCCACGGCGTAGCGCCGCATCTCTACCGTTTATTTGGCTCCCGTCTGCTTCGAAACACAGGAAGCGCTTGTTTTCCTCAAAGGTCACGTAATCGTTCGCATGCTATCCGTCACATCACGCCTGCCTCTGAGAGCACGAGGGGCAAGAATGCAGTCGAGAGATGCCAAAGAAACAAAGAATTAAAAAAAAAAAGGCGTGGAACGACGTAATGTCCAAACGTAGGGCGTAATTACACAGCAGAGTAACAACAGCCTCTGACATCCAACATAACGAATACGCTCCCGTCTCCCATCTGCTCACAACCTGGAGGTTAGTGATCCCACTGCAGATGATTCACTACCAGTTCTTAATGCAATCATATCTTGTCCTGGAATTCACAAAGGATAGCTGTTGAGTGACGGCCGATCCGACGTTACATTTGTACGGTCATCTTTCCCACTATTAAGCCATAATATCACGATGTAGCCAAAATAGAATTAGATCAATAAATCAGAGTGCTCATAATAAACTTTAACTTCTAAAGTCCAAACCAAAGAGTGAGCAAGTTCAGGGTGTTCCTGGAGCTTTCCCCTTCTTTATTTACATAGAGCAGGCGAGGGACTCTCAGGCAGGATCTGGCAACCCTGGCAAACCTGCTAAACCCTTACAGTTTTTGCCAACCCTCTGGAATTACAGGTCTCCACTCAAGAAAAGGAAGGATTTGATTGTTTAATATCAGCCATTTAGGATCACTGGCTGCTTGCACAGTCGAAAACCAATCATAGCCGGAAGCTTTTCGGCGTTTGCCGTTTGCGACTAATTTACTTTGACATTTCCAAGCTCTAAAGCATGACCCTGGTAAAAAAAAAGGCAGACTTTGACCAAGCTAACACAGGCAAAGAGTTCAAAGCTGTCGTTTATGATTCTGAGGCGGAGGATTCTACGTCATAGGTTTAGACTTAATCAGGGGAGCAAATGGTAAATAGTCCGTCTGTATGGCAACGCCTCAAAGCCCAGCGTACGTGCGCGTTACCACGGGAGTGCAGCTCAGGAACGAGGAGCGTCCAAACGTTTGGACTAAAGTGAGCACCACGGGGTTTCTTCGGCGCCTTGAGCGCAGGGTGATTTACACTGCCGTTTGTGGTATTCTGAACAAGTGACATGCTGTCAGTGAATCGTGGTGGTGTAATTCTGGTGGTCCTAAAAGCCGAGTTCATCCTCTGCTATTCTGATGACCTGTGTATGGTCAAGCTTCTTATATACCAGAAACACGCAGACATAGATTTAGGCATTCGCCGAAGACAAACGGCACCCTGGGAAGAGCAGCTCATTATACTCGGTCATGAGCCCCCCCCCCCAACACACACACACACACACACACACACACACACACACACACACTCTCTGCTTGTGTACATTTTAACAAAACTCACAGCAGTCCCAGAAGCTGCACACACCAATTCCCTGTGCTAGTGCTGTTGCCATAGAGACACCCTAACACGGAAAGCGAGCTTTTAGGGTGTGGCCTGGGGTATACTGTCTACTCAGATTTGCACACACTCAAGCCTGTCTTCCTGTCCTTGTGGGGACTTTATGCTGACGTACTATTACTGCACCCTGACCGTAACCTAAATCTGACGTTTCCTCTCTTGTGACACGCCCACAACATTGGAATTGATTTTAGAACCAGAATTCCTTTGCGCTTTGCTAAAATCTTGGGCCAGCGTTAGTTATTTGTTTATTGGCGTGAAAACAGGAGAACGTGGGAATGAAGAAACGGCATGCGGTCGTAGCCCAAGCACAGTGCTGATAGTCCGGCAGCTCCATCATGGAATGATCAGGAATGCTTTTTGGAATGGGAGCAGGGGGGGAAAAGGGTCAGATGTATTCTGCAGGTGGTTCTAGCGCTGTTATGAGGTTGGCCGATGACTTTAGCACAGCACTGTTAGATTACTGAATGAAACCAGTAGCTATGAGCAGCCAGGCCCAAATGCTATCGCTGGTAAGACCTTTGATGTTCTAAAGCCAAACATAAATTTCAATTACAGGACACCCCCCCCCCTTTCCCTCCCCTCCATATCTCTGGCTTTGTATCTGGAGCAGAGTTACAGGCTAATAAAATGTTATGGAACAGCTGCTGTAAGAAATAAAGCACCAAGAGCTGTATCCATGACAGCACTGAACAGCAGAGCAGGAGCGAGCGCTGATAAGAAATGACAGTAGGTGCTGGATGGCAGACACTGCTTACACTCCCTGATCGCTTCTTAAGGACGTACTGAACGGCAACCTGGCTGCCACGGCCAGCCGGACGGACGGACGGAGAACCTGGGTCTGGATGGGTAGTGGGTTCAGACAAGCAGCAGTGTGCCAAAGTCTTAGATTTGTCCCTCCCTAATGCTCGTTTCATTCCGATTCCATAATCTTCATTCCAATCTGGGTGATCTCTTGGCTGCCTCTCTTCCAAAAAAAAAGCATTCCTGGTCAAGCTTCCCAAACAAATACTAATAAAATACTAACTCTAATAAAGTATGGATAGATACTAATAAAATACTAACTGTAATAAAGTACAGATAAATATGTATAAAATACTAACTCTAATAAAGTATGGATAGATATGACTAAAGTACAGATACATACTCATAAAGTACTAACTCTAATAAAGTATGGATAAATACTAATAAAGTACTAACTGTAATAAAGTACAGATAAATATGTATAAAATACTAACTCTAATAAAGTATGGACAGATATTACTAAAGTACTAACTATAATAAAATATGGATAAATACTAATAAAATACTAACTGTAATAAAGTATCTATAGATATTAGTAAAGTACAGATACATACTAATAAAATACTAACTGATAAAGTATGGATAAATACTAATAAAGTACAGATAAATACTTATAAAATACTAACTCTAATTAACTATGGATAAATCTTAATAAAGTACAGATAAATACTTATAAAATACTAACTCTAATAAGGTATGGATAAATCTTAATAAAGTCCAGATAATACTAATAAAATACTAACTAAAGTATGGATAAATACTAATAAAGTACAGATAAATACTTATAAAATACTAAATCTAATAAGGTATGGATAAATACTTATAAAATATGGATAAATACTAATAAAGTACAGATAAATATGAATAAAATACTGTAATAAAGTATGGATAGATATTATTAAAGTATGGATAAATAGTAATAAAATACAAACTAATAAAGTATGGATAAATATTAATAAAATCCTAACAGTACTAAAGCTTGGGGATCCGGGTCATTTTCTTACTTTGGGAGGAGTCGTAACCTTTTCCTATAAACCAAGTTGGCTTTGTAACCCATTCTGTCTGTGAGTCCGGCTGCCTCCTCACCCTCCCTCAGCTCCCCAATGGTCTAATATTAGAAACAAAGCATTCCCACGACATTCAAATTCATAGTTTGAGAAGATCACCCCCTCAGCCTCCCTCAGCTCTCTGATCTACCTGGGATTGTTTCCTCAATTCATTCTGTTCTGTCTGCTCCAATTGTCAATAAGGAGAAGCAAAAATGAGAAAGAGAGAGAGAGAGAAAGGTGCCCACTGAGAAAGGAAGGTGTGGCAGCGTTAGGGAAAAACCGATCGTTATTTGGATGGGGTAAGGGTGTCGCGGTTGCCCGAGACGGGGTGCATCACGATACCAAAGTGTCACAACGTCGAGTTGGATTTATCTGTCGTTCTAATGTAAAGCAATTTCATTTAGTGAATCAAGCGTTCTAGCTCCTACTCTTTAGTTTTAATAGCAGGGGACTAAAGGTGATTTTTATCGTTTTTATTCAGCTTTTTATCTTCAAGAAAAGAAATACAAATTGGCGTTGTTCTTTTTTCGACATAAATAAGACGGGTTTTTGTGCGTGTGCGCCGGGATTTTAGAGTTGTTACACCACGGAGCTTTTCTTTGAGATTTTCTGAGGGGTTTGGGAGCCCGATTTAACACACGGTGATTCGACATCCCGCCTTTCTGTTAAGGCCGTGGAAAGCCTAGTGCTGTTTGAGTGGACAGTGTGACTTACCTCGATCCTTTTCTGCAGCCTCCCGAGGCGAACCGTTTCGTCCAGCATGCGGTTCAGGGCGCCCCGCTTGTCTAGAAAGGCAGCCTGAGGATGGAAAAGGGGAACGGGACGAGAGGGGTTACACAGCTACGGGGTGGAAGTAAGGACACAAAAGTCTTAGGCCACCGTTAGTGTAGAGCCCTGATGTAGTTGGGGTACATTTTCCGCACGTACCATCTGTACCAGCTGGTCTCTCTGGTGCGTTGTTTTTTCCGCCAGCATCACGACGCTGCTGAGGTACCGTTGGTCTACCAGCTCCTTCTCCAAGGACTCTCCCAAGCGCCCTTTCAGGAGATGGACGCGCTTCTGAGCCTTCCTGGAGACGGAAATTAGAAAGAACGCTTACGGACTTTCCCCGTAAAGGTCAGCGAGGCCGTGCTTAGATCTTACTCCAACTTCCAAATGTGGGGCATCGCTTTGGAAACGCCAGACCTGGACTTGCTCGCCGTATTTGGGACGAATCGGGGAGTTTGTTTCGGCGGCCGGCGTGTGCAGGTGTGACGTTCGTACCTGCTTGTTCGCCGGGCTTCCTGCAGGCTGCTCTCCAGGCGGGCGAGGCGTGCGGCGAGGTCGTTTTTCTCCAGCACCAGAGTCGTCTTCTCAGCTTGCAGGACGCCCAGACGGTCCCGTAACACGTCCAGCTCTCTCTTCTTCTTCTTCTCCTCTTCTTCCGCTTGCCTGCAGCAACCCGTTTCACAGAACGCAAAGCGGGCGTTAAAAGGCACGGCAAAGCAGCTACGCTAAAAGCTTTGTTTCGAGTCTAAAACTGTAAATCGCTGTCAAACTGGATTAAGCTAAGAAAGACTTAAGGAAGCGCGTGACGAACCGAAATATTTATACGTGGCCCAGGTTCGGCGTCTAGACACCTGTCTTTGGAGCGTCAAATGAAAGGGCGAGTAGTAAATAGTACTCGGCCATAGTGGAGAACGGACGGGGATTCGGCCATAAAGGCAAGGCGTTTCTGTCCTAATGCTCGGCCTTTGTATTGAGAGCGATTTGCATCCACGAGGTCGGTCAGTTGACGACGGAAAGAGAGAATCCGAATCAGATCTTCCCTAGATTTCAGAACCCGAACCCCAGCGCAGGTGGCAGCTAGCTACGACAGGTGGACGCCAGACGTAGACGGTCTTATAGATGAGCTGCGCGTTTGTTTAGAGCAGCACTCCAGGCGTACCGTTCGAGCTCGTCTCTGACGCGGGCGTGTTCGAGTCGGCTGACCGAGTTCTCCAGAGCGGAGCGCGCCTTCTGAAGTTCTTTGCGCACCGCGTCCGCCTCCACCTCCAGACGGAGCTTCTCCTCCTCGGACCGCATGGCCCGCCGCGACAGTCTGCTCACTGCGGCGAGAGAAAGGGAGGCAGCAACGGAAAGTTTCCTCTTTGCATTCCAAGTCCAATTTCGTTGTTTCTTTTCCGAGCTTTTTCTAGCGGAGCATCGTCTCGGAGCGGTTAATAATCTGCTTTAAGTCGCTAATCCAATCGAAATTCGTAATAAACTTTAGGGCCGTCGGAATTAGAATTAATCCAGGTGGATGAACAGACCAGTGGGGAATCCAATTCCCCGTTTTCCTAACCACACATTTTAGCTTGAGTCTGTAAGTAAGATTAGCTTTTGGTTTACCTAAAACACGGTACCATCGACAGCGGTAGTTAGGACCTCTAAACGCGTCCCTGTGTCGAATCCATCTTATCTGCTTAATAATTGGGGCCTAATAGTTGTTTTGGCTGTTATTAAAACGAGGATCACGCCTGTTCGGCGTCCGTGGGTCGAACGAAAGCCGGAGTCGGCTCCAATATCAAACGCACGACTTTCCTTCACTCCTTTACCTTGCTGTGTGTGTTTGCTCTGCGTCTCCTTGGCTTTACCATGCTGCAGTTCCAGCTGTTCTATTAGTACCTGGTTCTCCTCCAACACCAACCGGGCTTGATCCTGCATCTGCATCCTGACCGTGCACACACACACACACACACACACACACACACACACACACACACACACCCCCCAATCTGTCAGCTATCCACTGGGTTTGGGTTTACTGCACCTGGGTGCGATGAGGCCACTGATCATTTATGGCAGCCATTTAGGGCAAAATGCTGGAACGATTCCATGGTTTTTTGGCAGGGCTGATTGTACGTAAGTAACGACGCCTTTATTATAGCGCTGCTCTGCCTTGGTTGCGTAAACGTGAGCCGTCTCGATATTATGAGCGAAACGGTTGAAGGAACATGCCCGGGCTTGTCGATCTTGGCAGAAAGTGACCAACTGCACAGAGTAAGCAGAGCGATGCGCCAAGTACGACCTACCACTCTTTGTGACCCACGCTGTTCTTCTTTGCGAGTTGTGCGTGAAGCTCCTCGTTCTCCCGAATCACCTCCTCTGCACGCCTTCTCAGCTTCTTCACTTGTTCCTACGAGGCGCAAAACGATCGATCTGAGCGACGTGGTGTTTTAGGTCTTTTTAGAAAAGCTTTTCCAAATTCAAATTGGACCACGCATGCCCCCCCCCCGATTTGTCGACGTATGGACTGGATATGGGAATAGTGTTGAACGCTCACCTCACAGGTCTTGACGAGCTGGTCTCTCTCGGTCAGCCGGTCCTCATAGGCCAGTAAGAGCGGGCATAAATATTTCATATCCAACTGCAGGGACATTAACAGGTAACAGTACAAACCAATCAGCTTCGGGAAAGAGCAGAACCGAGACGCTACTGTTTAATCATTAGGGCTTCAAGTGAAACGTTTGGAAAGCCGGCCAAGTGTTCGCTCAGGAGAAAAAGCCAAACGGCAACAGCGAGGTGCGCGGGCGGGGAAACCCTGCTTCTGCAGCAGAGTTCCGAACGAACGTACTATGTGCTAATCCGTAATGCGGGAGAAGAGTGATTTTTACCTCTCAAACCCCCGAATTTCAGCTTGAAATCGGTAGCCCGTGGCCTTTTCTCTCCCTTGTCGTTGATGCAAACACGATGCGAAAACGCCTAATCGGTAAATGTTTGTACTTTAGCCAGACCTACTAGTGACCCAAACGCGAGTGCAGACAAACCTCGGCCAAGGTTTTCTCCAATCAGCAAATCAGCAATCAATGCATCCTTATTGTGCTATCTGAAGGACGTCGCGTTTTATCACTGGTTGAACGACCTAACGATCGGAGCCCCGTTTCCTGCTCCTGCGCTCAACCCGGCGTGCTGCTAGCTCCAAAATAGGCCAAACAATCCAAGTGGGCTTTTGTAAGGTTGTTTCCGAGCATTGGTGGCTATCTTAGTCTATGTTTGGGCGCTGGCGTATATAGACGCCCGGTTAAAAACCCCGTTTCCATCTCATGCGCCCAGTCGTCGTTCGGTATAACGTTGAGTTCCCGGCGAGAACATGGCCGGCAGCACGGTCGTCACGCTAATCACAGCCGTCGCTCACCAGCCATGGAGGAGCCGGTCCCTTCCCTGGTAGGCCACTGCACCTAGAATGCTGGGAAATGGCAGGGGAAACACACAAGGAAGAATGCTTCCATGTCCATCGATATCCGGAAAAAACAGCAGCCCCGAGCACTCGCCACGAAATCGGCTAAAAAGTCCCCAAGTCCAAAAATGAGGTACCTCCTCTTTGGTGAGCGGTCTAAAGAGGGCTTGATATCTGCTCAGCTCCGCGTTCAGCCGATGAACCGTCACCTTGAGTGCGTCGTTCTCGTCCACCAGTTCCTGCGCCTGCTGCCTTAAGCTCAGCAACTCGGCGCTTTGACCTAGACGGACACGTGCACGTTTATTACCAGCCTGGTCGTCAGGGTTAGTGAAGGTAGCGGTCACGGTAGTGCTGTGTATATCTATATATATATTTATATCTATCGATGTGTTCTAGGTTGCTCCAACGGGTCCGGTCTCCCGGGGAGTGCTAGTAGAACCCTAGTCCTAATTAGTAGCTAGGTTGTGTTTGATGAAGTACAGTTGGGTTACCGGTGTTGTGTTTCTCCTCTCGGGGTGACTGCGTGAGTTCTGAGCACCTCCTCTCCATGGCCTCCTTATCTGCAGTCAGAGTGAGATTCTGTTTCCTCAGCTCTTTGAGCTCCTGCTGAAGCCGGCCAATCCGATCGTACGCCTCGCTCCCACCTGTCCGACGCCACAAACGCAAGCCGGGCATGACACCCAACGTAACATTAAGAGAGCAAAAACCCCGAACCCACAACGACGCGCATCCGGGCATCAAACCCCAGTCAGCAGGGCCCGATTCGTTCAAGAAAGGAACAGAGCTGCCTCCGTCCGTCTTTCCTCCTCCCTCTGTCTCCTAACTCTCTCAAACGGTCCTTCCTCTAATGACATGTTTTTCCCCACCTCATTAGTTCTCCCGTCTAGCAGTAGGTTTGGGGTTTTTTTTTTCCCCTGTCGGGTTTCTATCTAAACGGCTCGTCCCGCCGTGAAAGCCATTCCATTTAGCGGCCTTGGCGCCTTGACCTTTCTAGACGTTCCTTCTTGCACTTTGGTTTCATGTGCAAAACGTAGTTTTCTTTCAAAGACTCCAAATCTGATCTAGCGAATCATTTACAGCGCTGTGTCAAAGTGTTAGCGATGGTCATGTGTGATTATTCCTCAGTCACAGACCAAAACAGGAAAGCTGGATACAGTATTTAAAACAAAGAACAGATTCTCAGCTTCTCTTCTTCTTCTTCTTCTTGTTCTTTTCTCCCCGTACGCTTGAGCAATGGCAGCTTTTTGGAAGCCATAGGAGGATCTGAAGCTCACCAAGCAGATCAGTGGGACGGGGTGTTGCCGGAGCAACGAATGCGAGCGTTTGGATGGGTAGCGGAATCCCAATCCGATCTTTACGGTGGCGTCAGACTTTGGCGCAGCTCTGTACGTTTGCTAATAGACGTAGCCGAACAAATAGGTCGACGACCAACCTTGGGTGTTTAAGGGAGAGCCGATTTCCAAGCTCGAGTTGTCAGTGTCGTCTTTGCTCTTTGAGCGATTCGAGGCCTAGAAAAGACATTTGCAAAGCAACGAGAATTAATTCACATAACGGCCTTAATAGATTTAGTTGTCCTTTGAGGAACGCATGGACACGCCCCCGAATCCCCAAACCCCCCCCCCCACGCTGAAAAAGTCTGCCCGACCTTAAGTGGTGCAGCATATACAGGCTCGATACGATGTCCTGATCTGCCAGGTCTCTGTAGGGATTGGTCCGAACGGCTGCTTCCGTCTGTCTCCACGTCTCCACGGCTCTCTTGCTCGTCATCATCAAGGGGCGACGGAGAGGTTGGGTGCGCCGCGGTAGCTGGCCATTGGTACCTGTAACAACAAAGATCCAAAGTCCATCCGTAAGCATGCCGCGGATCTGACGACGCTTCCGAACGTACCTAGGAACCTAGAAACCCCCGGTGGGAAGCGGAGCATGTCCGGTCGTCTCTAATGCCGAGCTTTTCCACCCGAATCCTTAACAAGTACGAGGCGTTCCATCAGTGCCGCTCCACGTCACGTGGTCTGATTATGTACTGTAGTCGTGTAGTTTACCCGGCGTCGAGGGGCGCGCTGGTGTCCGGACGGAGCCCGGCCAGGGGGTTGGAACGGTCGCTTTCGGGACCCGACGCGTCGCGAGGCAGAGGGACGGCAAACGTGCGTCCTGTCAGGGAGGACGAGAGTACGGCTGCCGCCAGGGCAGACCTGCGATAAACATTGAAGAAGGAGATCGGCTGTTAGCGGCCGGCCGTGGTCGAAAAAATCCGAATCTGGAAATGTTATGTAGCGTCGAAAAGGGAAAGGTGCCGGACTACGGGCGCCAAACGGAACCGCTCCCGTTTGAGCCCGGCTCGATGTGAAACGGAACCCCGAATGACCCCGAGTCGCGCTCGGGCAAATCTTTGCAAATCTCCAAACTGGATTCGGACCGCTGTCACATCTAAAGGAACTGGTTTTAGTGACGAAAGTCAATTAACGTCTTTGTGATTTAATAAAGACAACGCTTTGATTTATCCAAGTTACTTATCGTAACTTTTTTGGAACCCGAAAAGCACTCTTTAACGGTTCCGACTTGGGTGCGTAGGTAGGTAGGTAAATGGGTAGGTGGGTAGGTGGGTGGGTGGGTGGGTACGTAAATGGGTGGGTAGGTAGGTAGGTAGGTAGGTAGGTAGGTAAATGGGTGGGTAGGTAGGTAGGTAGGTAGGTGGGTAGGTAGGTAGGTAAGTAGGTAGGTAAATGGGTGGGTAGGTAGGTAGGTGGGTAGGTAAATGGGTGGGTAGGTAGGTAGGTGGGTTGGTAGGTAGGTAAGTAGGTAGGTAAATGGGTGGGTAGGTAGGTAGGTGGGTAGGTAGGTAGATCGGTCGGTA